>CAUYLG010020222.1:0-193609 GCA_963573385.1 Cacajao melanocephalus | reverse complement strand
CCCCCCCCCCCCCCCCCCCCCCCCCCCCCCCCCCCCCCCCCCCCCCCCCCCCCCCCCCCCCCCCCCCCCCCCCCCCCCCCCCGTCTCTCTATGGCATCCAATCTAACAACTGCATCCTCTGGTTTCCAGACAAAACTCTTTCCTGGTTTCCTTCTATCTTTCTGGCCATTCCTTTTTTGGGTCCTATTCTTCTGTACTTTTGGAGGCTAATGATATAATTTGCATCTGTATCCCACCCAAATCTCATATCAAATTATAATCCCCAGTGTTGGAAGAGGGGCCTGGGGGGAGGTGACTGGATCATGGAAGCAGACTCCCCATTGCTGTTCTCAGGATAGTGAGTTCTTAGAAGATCTGTTTGTTTACAAGTGAGTGGAGCCTCCACCCTCGCTCTCTTCTTCCTTCTCCAGTAATGCAAGATGCATCTCCTTTCCTTTCTGCCTTTGGGCCTGGACTGTAAGTTTCTGGAAGCCTCTGCAGCCATGCTTCCTGTACAGCCTGAGGAACTGGGAGTCAATTAAGCCTCTTTTCTTTACAAATCACTCAGTCTCAGGTAGTTCTTTAGGTAGCAATGTGAGAACAGACGAATACAGCTAGTATTGAGGAAGACTTAACCTTGGGGTCCTGTTCTCTTTCCTCACCACGTACTCTTCCTCACCATGTACTTTTCCTACACGATCTTGGCTGTTTTAATTGCCACGTGTACACTGGTGCATCCAAATCCACATGCCCAACCGATACTCTCTCCTGAGTTTCCCATATACCTCACTTCTTTCTACACCCCCACAATCAGCATCCTTCAAGTAGCTCTATGTATTAGTTCATTTTCACATTGCTGATAAAGACACACCTGAGACTGGGTAATTTATTTAAAAAAAAATATCCTTTAATGGACTCACAGTTCCACGTGGCTGGGGAGGCTTCACAATCATGGGGGAAGATGAAAGGTACAGCTTACATGGCAGCAGACAAGAGAGTATGAAAGTCAAGTGGAAGGAGTTTCCCCTCATAAAACCATGAGATATCACGAGACTTATTCACTACCATGAAAACAATACAGGAGAAACTGCCCCCATGATTCAATTATCTCCCACCAGGTCCCTCCCACAGTATGTACGAGTTACAGGAGATACACTTCAAGATGAGACTTGTGTGGGGATACGGCCAAACCATATCATTCAACTTACTAACATATAGTCCTTATAAGAATATACACAGAGCCCTTAATAGAATATTATTCTAAATTCTAAGTTTACGTATTGACTCACGAAACCCTCATATAATCCTGTGAAGTTGGTAGGTTTATTGTACCCCATTTTACAGAAGAAGAACATGAAGCATTTTCCAAAATTAAACTTACTTTCCCATCTATCTCAAAACTTCTCTCTTCCTGTATTTACCACAACATACTCAGGCACCCAGCTTCAACAATGAAAGCTATTTCTGGGTGCTTTCTTTCTTATCTCTTACATCCCACTTTTCCATCTGCTGTCATTTCTCACCAAGATTACTGAAACCATGTCCTCAGAATCATTCCGGTCTCACCAGCTTTCAAGTCATCTTTCATTTGGCTGCTAAGGCCATCTTTCTCAAACTCAAATAGGGTTAGACACCTTCCATCTGTCTTCCCGATAACATCTCTTCTTCACAAGGCCCAGTAATCCTTTTGCATGTGGAAGCCCCTGCCATTCTCTTCACCTCATTCCCTACTGCTCAGGGTTCTACACTCCCAGTTCCCATCACACCTACCACCTAGAGTCCCCTAAATGAGAAAATCTTCTCATATTTCTTCATCTTTGTACATAGTATTCCTATATCCAGAATATTTGCCCTTCAAGTTCCAGCTAGTGACAACATGTGCCCTCCCCATAAGCCTTCCTTGACAACTCTGCCCATCACCACACCTCATTCCCTCTCCTGCAGCACAGCAGTCTACTCAAACTCCCAACTTAGCAATCAACATACCCTTGCTGGTTTACTTTCTCATACTGATAGAGACAGAATGCAGAGAAATCCTAGGCAGACAGGGGCAGGTCCCCAACAAAACCCCACCTTCAAGCCAAACACCCTGAAACTCACAGCCCAAAGTGAGAACTTTTATCCCTGTTTGCCTGCTCTCTCCTGATTATTTTTTGCTGAATAATGTCTTTTTACCAATTGATTGTTGCCTTTTCCAAAACTACCTATGGCCTGTCCCGCCCCAACATCTCATGCCTATAAAGACCTCTGACTCAGTCGGTAGAGAAGAGGTTTGAATGGTGTACTAGTCCATTTTCACGCTGCTGATACAGACATACCCAAGACTGGGCAATTTCCAAAAAGAAAAAGAGGTTTAACTGGACTTACAGTTTCACATGGCTGGGGAGGCCTCACAATCATGGCGGAAGGCAAGGAGGAGCAAGTCACATCTTACATGGACAGCAGCAGGCAAAGAGAGCTAGTGTAGGAAAACTCCCCCTTACAATAACCATCATATCTTGTGAGACTTACTATTATGAGAACAGCATGGGAAAGACCTGCCCTCCATGATTCAATTCCCTCCCACTGGGTCCTTCCCACAACATGTGGGAGTTCAAGATGAGATTTGGTTGGGTACACAGCCAAACTATATCAACTGGAGAATTCAGAGGATGGCTGGATCTACTGTCATATCACCTGGAACATGAACACACCTGATCTCATCTGACCTTGGAAGCTAAGCAGGGTCAGGCCTGGTTAGTACTTGGATGGCAGAGGGATAGCTGGACTTTGGAGGAGAGATGGCTTAACTTCGGGGAAGAGCCAGCTGGAGATGGCTGGACTTCAGGGAAGATCATCCGCCCGTCCCGTCCCCTCTCTAGCTAGCCTCTCTGCCAAGAGCCACTTCCAAAGCTACACAATTATCCACCTCCACCATCCTTCAAGTGTTCATGTGACCCAATTCTTCTTGGACACTGGACAAAAGCTTGGGACCCATTGAGTGCGGATACCCAAAAAAGGTTGTCACACTGGCCCTTTGCCCTCCTGGGCTGAGAGCAGCTGCCCTACACGATGAGGCAAAGGGCCCACTGAGCTGATAAGACACCACTGTCCACGGATGGTGGAGTTAAGACGGCACTGTAACATGCACTACTCTTGGGCTTCTGGGGTAAAGGCACCCCCACCTGGGCACTGCTGTGGGGCCCACACAGAGCCTGCTCCTGCCAACGCCCAAAGTGGCTTGCTGGATCCTGCACTTGCTTGGCCACACACTCCCACCAGCAAGAAGTTGAGCATGGTGGGCTGAATAAACAGGGTGCCCCCACTGCAAGTTCGACAAAGGGGGTTGAGAAAAACTGCTGCATCAGTATTACCGACTGCACTAGGCACTACATTTGTACAAAGTCTCTTTTTTCCCCTGTATGCTAATAATAATCACCATATATATAACACACAGTAGGTACCCAATAAATGTTCCTATTCTACATAGAGGAAATGAAATGGGAGCGCAAGCCTTACAGCGTGCATTCCAACACCAAACTATGTTTTACAACATTCTCCCTTTATGTTAATGGAAATCAAAACTAATATTCTAAGCCCCCCAACCATCTGAATGGACCCCTTCTCTTGACCAAGGGCATTCCAAGGTTAACCTGAAAAACTAGTTCAGGCCAAGAAAGGAAGGGGGAGCTAGATATGATTATAATCTCCTCTCTGTTGGAATTCAGGCACAGCTGACCAGCATTAACATCAAGCAGACCTTAAGACTGATAGAACAGACTCTTTTAAAAGTCTGATAAGAAACATTTACTATCAATTCCCCCTGAAGCCTGCTACCTGAAGGTTTCATCTGCATGATAAAACCTTGGTTTCCACAACCTCTTATCTTAACCCAGACATTCCTTTTTATTGATTCCAGGTCTTTAGATAACAACTCTTTCAACCAACTGCCAATCAGAAAATCTTTAGGCTGGGTTGCAGTGGCTGAAGCCTATAACCCCAGCACTTTGGGAGGCCAAGGTGGGCAGATCACATGAGGCCAGGAGTTCAAGACCAGCCTGGCCAACATGATGAAACCCTGTGTCTACTTAAAATAGGAAGAAAAAAAAAAAAACCTGGGTGTGGTGGTGCATGCCTGTAATCCCAGCTACTCAAAAGGCTGAGGCAGGAGAATTGCTTGCACCCAAGAGGCAGAGGCTCCAGTGAGCTCAGAGATCACACCACCGCACTGTAGCACTGCAGCCTGGGCAACAGAGAAAGACATTGTCTCAAAAAATAAAGAAAAGAACATCTTTACATCTGCCTGTGACCTGGAAGCTCTCCCCACCTCCAGTTGTCTCGCCTTTCTAGACAGAACCAATGTATAACTCACATGTACTGATTGAGGCCTTATGTGTCCCTGCAATGTATAAAACCAAGCTGTAGCCTAACCACCTTAAGCACATGTTCACAAGACCTCCAGAGGGCTGTGTCATGAACCATTGGTCACTTGTATTTGGCTGAGAATAAATATCTTCAAATATATTATAGAGTTTGACTCTTCTTTTTGATGCAAAGAACAACTGAGCCCAATAGAGACTTGGTAGCCTCCCTGAGGTCACTTTGCCCAGTGAATGATGGAGCTACAATTTGAACTCCAGGCCGGGCGCGGTGGCTCACGCCTGTAATCCTATCACTTTGGGAGGCTGAGGTGGGTGGATCACCTGAGGTCAGGAGTTCAAGACTAGCCTGGCCATCATGGTGAAACCCCATCTTAAAAAAATAAAAAATAAAATAAAGAAATTACTCCAAAATCCGTGTTTGTAAAGTAGCACGTTCCCCACCATTACCCTTTTTCTTTGTTTAAAAAAATCACAAGTGTTAATTTCCAGTAGATACATAAAGCCCAACACTGATGACAGCTGAATTCACACATTAGGTGAATTCAACAATAACTTAGGAGGCCAATAACCCATCAGAATAGCTGGAGGTCATGTTTTGGCACTGGAGAACAATACAGAATTGGCCAAGAAAGCAAGGTGACTGTACACAAACTAACAAAGATCTTCTGTCTTTGGCTAGGTTAAATTAAAGCTGGCTAAATTAATCTCCCAGAGAAAAATCTTCCTTAAAAAAGTAACCCAAAAGTTAATCTACCAGAGAAAACCTTCTTTTAAAAAGTAATGCAAACTTCTCATCTGTTTACAAAAGTGAATCTTCAGCAAATCACTTACTTTTGCCTTTCAGAGTCAACATTCCAAACATTTTGAAATCCTATGGTGTATGGAGCAGAAAAGGCCAGGATTCAAGTGAGGGCCCTGTGCTTGAATCCCAATTTTACTACTTAGCAGTTGCCCGAGTTTTAAGTGACCTCTCTGAAGTATTAAAATGTGGACAACAATTGCCCTATTGTTACTGGGAAGAGTAAATAACCTCTCTGAAGTATTAAAATGTGGACAACAATTGCCCTGTTGTTACTGGGAAGAGTAAATAACAACGTATGTAAAGCACCTGAGCACTACAGGGCCCATTAAATGGCATAATATATCTATAACACCTGAGCAAAGTACCTGGGCCAGGGCAAGCACTGGATAAACATCAATTCCTTTCCTTTTAGGTAATTCTCCACTCCCTTTATCTCACACACTATCATTAATAAATAACCTCTGTCTCGAGGAGCTACGCCCCCTGTTACAAATTAAAATCAAGTTTCTTCTTCCAAATAAGAATTTTTCCAAAAATTCAGATGAACCCTGACCACCGAAGAGCTGAGGCTGCAGGCAGCCTAAGGATTCAGTAAACTCAAGGCTTAAGGTAGGACAAAGCCAACAGTGAAAATTAACATATGACCAGGTGCAGTAGGCTCACGCCTGTTATCTCAGCACTTTGGGAGGCAGATGTGGGTGGATCACTTGAGGTCAAAAGTTCAAGAGCAGCATGGCCAACATGGTGAAACCCCATCTCCACTAAAAATACAAAAAATCGGCCAGGCGTGTGCTCTGTAGTCCCAGCTACATGAGAGGGTGAAGTGGGAGAACTGCTCTAACCCGGGAGGCGAAGGTTGCAGTGAGCCAAGATTGTACCACTGCAATCTAGCCTGGGTGACAGAACGAGACTCCATGTCAAAGAAAAAGAACATTAACATCCCTCCAGGATGGTCTCTTCATCAATCCAGGGCAATTAGAGCCTTTGAGTGCCGGTGAAGTGACCAACAGGTATTGCTGTTTCAGGAAAACATGCAGTGAATTCATTCAGCTCTCTACAGTAAGTGTAAAGCCAGTGGCCTATGAGCGTCTGCCCACTTTCCTGTCCTGCTCAGAGACATGGAAATGTGAAAGAGGTGAACTAGCCAAATCAGAGAGCATTGTGCTTCAGACATGGTCATGAAAAAAGAGTAAGTCCTTTATAACCAGCTGATAAGCAAAAGTAACCTCGCAGAGAATATGGGACAATCTTTCAAGAGTTACGAAGTATTTCATCTCTAATTAAGAATCCTAACTGCCAGATTCCTAAGGTGAAAAGGGCTTCTTCTCCAAGATGTACTGGGATCCATTTCAACCTGATGATTCTATCACCTTTCTTCAATACCATATCGTGAGCCTGAAAAACAGGCTTTCATGCTGCACATGGGAAATAGAACCCTAAGACTAAACAAACAAATCAGGAAAACTTTTAGTCTCAAAATTACACAATCAATTTAAATTCAAGACAAATTTCATTCAGAACTTTATGACAGTGTTTTTGGTACTTGGGGACTGACACACAAAAACATCTCCTACAAAAAGAAATAAACATCTTGCTTCTGTGTGTATCTATAAACACCAAACTAAGAATGTTGATTAGAATTAAGAGGATATTGTCATTTAATTTTGCAAAAAATTATAAATAAGGTAAGTTTTCCAAGTTTGACTTCAAGATAACTTAAAAACTAAATCTGAGTTTTGAAACAATGGATGACCTCAGTTTAGAAATCACTGTGGTGTACATTCTTCCAAGCAGAGAAGATCGGCGGTTAAAGCTTAAACATCTCTAAACTGATATTTTAGAGAATCGAGAGTATCTTCAGTGTTTCCTAACCTTGTTTTCTAAAGGGATCTCACAGTTTCCTCCTGTGTGGCCCCTATGCACCCTGAAAACACCTAAGTCAGCCCTTCTATACTTGCTGTTCTATGTGCTTTATTCCTCTTGCCAGGAGCCCTCCAAGGGACAAGCTGTCTGTGTCACACCTGCCATTCTCCCCCCTGGCACCTAGCTCCATTCCTGGCCCAGAGGACAGGCACCCAAGGACAGCCTGTCTGGGGCTGAAAATACACCTACGTCCCCACTGCCAAAAATAGGGCCGAGGACAAGTACTCTACGGCCTGTCAAATGTTTTTAAAACCTAGAAAACCGATTTCTTCACACTATTCTCAAAAACATATGCATGTTTAAAGAAAAATCACTTTTACACTGCATGTGAATTCTTTATTCTTTAAATAGAACTCTCTAGGTCCCCCCAAATATTTTAGACAGGTGCTATGGAAAACGTACTGGTTTTTCACAATACATGAATACAGGAGATTTTATTTTACGTACCAGCAATCAATACATTAAGGCTGCAAGAGGCCTTACACATCCACTAGTCCAGTACTTTCATTTTTGGGTCTCAAAAAATTACTTGTCCAAAATCACATGAGATAGTCAGAGCCAGAATCAAGAACACTCCTGCTCACAGAAGAGGGCTCTACTTCCCAGAGCTGCCTCCTCCACAAGAGTCCAGGAGTTATTTTTATGTTGACATGTTTACCAGCACTCCCGAGCCATTTCTTCAATGTGGTCCAATACATTTAAAAGCTGACAACCCAACTTTTTTAGAAAAAGAGAATATAATCTGATTATATCAGCCATTTAACTACTAACTATACTAAAATATTAAGGTAACTTTTTTTTAGCACACTATTAAAAGGAACAGTGATACTTGATACAAAATTCTAAAATTGAGGATTTTTTTTCCATATGCAGGTTTGTTTTATTGAGACCTATCAACACGCTAATATGTACTGAAAAAAACAAAGAATTAACAACTAAATGTAAATCTGCCCATCTGGTTCTGCAATATTATTGACTAATAGATAACTAATCGGTAACATATCTTAGTTTTTCCCACGGTTCTCTGAAGCATGCAAAATATATATACATGTATATATTACTTACCAAAAACAGAGAACCATATTCAAAAGTGTCATTCATAATCCCTTGTTTCAGCTCTTGTTTTTCCATAGATGTTCCATTTTCTTTTTCACCCTTCTTTTCAGGGCTAATCCTATCAATGTTGGGAACATATGCCATTTCCAAACATTCTGCACTTTCCATTTTGACAGGGAGTATGCCTTTGATCCTCTGAAACAACGCAGCTACGGACCCGGCCTCGCATGCTGAGTTGGAAGAACTGGCTTTGTCAACATCTTCCTGATTCGATTTCACGGCAGATGTTGTTCTTGGAACCTTGTGTGAAGCATTTTTAGAATGAGTTGTAACATGCACAGCCTGGCTAGTAATGAGTTTATTAAACTGCTGCTTATGTGTCTTGTTAATTAGAATTTCTGCCTTTTTGTCTGCATTCAAGTCAGATCTTGGCATTCTGCTCAAGACCGTTGTTGGCTGTCTTGAGGAAGACACTGATGAGGGTGATGAGGCACTGGTCAGCTGAGGTCTGGGAGCGTCCTTTGATAAAGCAGCATCTTTGGATTGCAACACTGGTCTAGACATAACTTTTGCTTTGACATTCTTGAAGTTTGGTCTGGGATAACTTATAATTTCAGTTTTTCTAACTTTGCAGCCTATTGGGGTATTCGTTTTGGTGGCTGATTTTCCTAGACTAAGTTTACACATGTTCACAGGTGCCCCCTTTGAGTCTGGCACGTTTTTAAGCCCTCGATTACTCTTCTCCACTTTCTTACATTTCTCTGTTGCTTCAATCGGTGAAACAGTAAAGGTTACTTCTGTGGGTTCTAGGACTGGTGTTGACATGCACATTGTGTTATTTGTGCTAATGACCATATTATTTGCATCCCAAGTCAGTTCAAATGGCGAACCCACCTTTTGTCCTGGCGGGCTATTGAGAATCAATTCTGAGGTACGATTTTGGGTTCCCAAATCCTTTCCTTTGGACGCCATTTGTGTGTCTTCAGTCTCAGTGACTTTATGCTCTGGGTTCAGCACTTGGGCTTCGCTTTTATCAAAAGCTGGCACCACTAAAGGGCATTCATCATCAATAAGACAATTGGACACTGTCTCTCTTAGATATTGGCCCATTTCCTTTTGCCTGTATGAGCTCTGTGAATGCGACTCGCTATTGGATTCATGTTTGGATAAACAAAAGAACTCTTGTAATGCAGATCCACTGGGGACTTCCACGCCATCAGAAACTGGTGTTAGAGCTTTTATCTCTTTTTCTCCAACTAGTCTTTGCTGTGAGCCATCTGTGTACTCACTGGTGACCTTTCCTGAAGAGCATGGACAGTGATTTCCAATATCTGGAACAAAAACCTCAGTTTGCATCACCACGTCAGAAAACGCTGTGTAAGTCATGTCTTGGGGTTCTGATGGTGTAGCTTGAGGACTTTCAAAGTGTTCTCTATCAAAAGTAGTTTCTCTTGCATGCATCTTATCAGAATGGGAAGATGTCCAAGAGGAATAGGATAAAGATGATGTATTTCCACTTCTCCCACCAGTTGGTGGCAGACTTCCAGTGGTATGGAAAGACTGACTCTTTCCGATGGCATGATGTGATATAAAGGTGCAGTTAACTTTATCTACTGTCATGTCAAATGTCTGGTTTAGCTCCAAGGCAGCAGAGTAGCCTGTACATTTCAAATCGTCATTAGGCTTCCACACAAAAGGCAAAGATGGCTCAACACTCTGGCCCTGAACTGCTTCTAAGCAATGACAATTATGTTGCAGATATTCAGGCTTCTCCGTACCTACAAGCGCAGGAGACTGACAAATCGAATCCTTATGCCTATCTAACACCTGCTTACTAATGCAGTCACTAGAAGACTTTTCATGATCAAATACTTCCACACACTGAGGGCTTAAAGAAATATTTTCACCAGTGACCACAGAAGGGTCAGTTTCATAATCAACCACCATGTCATCTGGGTTGGCAGAATTCCAGTTCACACTGCTGACTGTAGAGTTTTGTGTAGGTGGTGATTTTGGGTTGTAACCATGTGTATTTCCATCTTTATCACTGGTAAAGAAGGTTTGCAATTCATCTTCTGTTTTATCATCTAAATTATCATCATTCATCCTGAATAGTAACCTTAAACCTCTGCCATTTTATTTCTTCAATTCCTTTGAAATGAGAGGGTAGGAAAAATGACCTGTCTTCTAGGTTTTTCAGCACAGTTGAAAGTTTTTTAGTCTAGGATGCTCTGAAGATTCAATGATTTGTTGTTCCCTGGAAGAAATAAAATGTTTAACTCAACTTAACTATTAGAAAAATTAACAGGCCACCCCTTGATTAGTTTCAATCACTTTATTTTCACATTTAGAACCCACAACTATTGATGTGGGTAATTAAGATATAATTAGCTAATCTACTACCCCTTTTCAAGACACCTTTTTAATTTGAGGGAATGGGGCAGAATGGAAGATGGAGACATTGCTCATTAACCCTGTGGCTGACTTCTCAACTGAAATGCTTCTATCCCACTCCCAGGGACTTGTCAGAGCCAAGGAGCTAAATCTGGCAATAGCTTTTTCTTGTTGGTTGACAAAGTGACAATTCACCCAGATATCCTTACAATAGTCCGACATGTCTGTTGTGCCAGGATGATTAGTAATCACATCTCTTTCATTCTCAGAAGGGCCCCCTATTATTTCCATGCAGAGTAATTATTAGACCATGAAGGCCCAGCAAATGAGCTGAAGATCAATGAAGAACTGACGTTTCTCCTTCCTGTGTTTTTATTCCTATCTTAAACATATGGCATTTCCAAACTGAAGGGGAAAAAAAGAGTTGTCAATCCTTTTTTTTTTTTTTTTAATAGAAATGGGGTGTCACCATGTTGGCCAGGCTGGTCTTGAACTCCTGACCTCAGGTGATCCACCCATCTTGGCCTCCCAAAGTGCTAGGTTTACAGGCGTGAGCCACCGTGCCCAGCCTAAAGTTATCAATTCTTAAAAGCTGAAGTGGTACTCTGTGGGAAGTCTCTCAAAATGTTAGAGAGCTACTATATATTATGGACTAAACTGTTCCCCGCCCTCCCCCCCATTCATATGTGAAGCCCTTATCAGCCTTATGCAACTATGTTGGAGACAGAACCTTTAAGGAGATGATTAAGGTTAAATGCAGTTGTAAGGGTGGAGTGCTGATCCAATAGCGCTGGTACCCTTCTAACAAGGGGAAGTGACACCAGAATGCTCTCCGACCCTCAGTTCACCCCCTCTCTCTACCAAATTAGAGTACACTGAGAAGAGAAGGAGAGCTCTCATTAGAAACAAACCCAGAAAAGAACCTTCATCTTGAACTTTCCAGCCTGCAGAACTGTAAGAAAATAAATTGTTGTTGTTTAAGCCATCCAGTGTATGATAATTTGTTACAGTGGCCAAAGAAGACTTAAGTACCACATGACTCAGCAATTCTACTCCTAGAATCTACTGAAGAGAAATGAAAACATACGTCCACATGAAAACTTGCATACAAATGTACATGATTCTTAACAGAAGTACTATTCATAATAGTTACAATGCAGAACTCATATGTCCATCAACTGATGAGCAGAAAACAAAATGCGGTGTTATGCATACGACAAAATATTCTTCAGCAATAGAAAGCAATGCAATATTGACACACAGTGCAACATGGATATAGTATTACACCTGAAAATATTATACCAAATGAAAGAAGCCAGTCACAAAAGTCTACATATTATGTGACACTATTGACACGAAATGTCCAGAATAGGCAAACCTATAGAGACAACAAGTAGATCAGTGGTTCTTAAGGCTGGGAAGGAGTAGAGAGGAAGGGAACAGACAGTGGCTGCTGATTGGGATGATGTTTCTTTTGCGAGTATGTTCTAAAACTATATAATGATGATGGTTACACAATGTTAGATACTGAAAACTATTGAACTGTACACTTAAAAATGAAACCTTTAAAAACACCCATAAAAGCATTCAAATCTACAACTTTTTGCAAATCAATTATTACTGTTTTTTTGAGACAGAGTCTTCCTTTCCTACCCAGGCTGGAGTGCAGGGGTCCAACCTCGGCTCACTACAACCTCCATCCCGGTTTCAGGCAATTCTCCTGCCTCAGCCTCCCAAGTAGCTGGGACTACAGGTGTGCACCATCATGCATGGCTGACTGTTGTATTTTTAGTAGAGATGAAGTTTCACCACATTGGCCAGGCTGGCCACAAACTCCTGACCTCTGGTGATCTGCCTGCGACAGCCTCCCAAAGCACTGGGATTACAAGTGTGAGCCACCACGCCCTGCCACTTTTGGGAAATAACTCAAATTTTCTTATGCTTTTGGTCAAATGGCAGTGCCTAAGAAAGGTCCAAATGTTCAAGCTAGGACTGCCAACAAGTCATACAGATAGACAGACACCTGAACTGACTTTCTAATCCTAGTATTCAATGTCAATCCGATGTCACAGTACTGTTGCAAAGAAAAAAATATATCCACGAGGGAGGGGAAAAAATCCATTCTGTGTGTTCATTCAGACTGCTGAATGAAGAGTACGTCTCATTTTTCTATCTTGCAATGTTTTCTCTGTGTTCAAACTTCACTGGCCTGAATAAAACCAGGAAAACAGGAACTATGTTAAAACTGAAACGATCAGTTTTCCTCACTAACAGTGCTCTGTGTGTTTCTGGCCAAGCATCCTGAAACCAGCCTTTAACAGAAAAATAAAAAGGCTGCAATGTTCATTTCAACAGAATGTGCAGATACACACATCCAAAAAGCGGTTGTGACTCCTAAAATGAGAGCTGCGTGATTGATATACTGATGGCAAGCGTAAATTTGTTAACTCTTTTTACCATATAACTCCTTAGTGAAATCACTGAATAGTTCATTGACAAGAGCCTTAATAAAAGCTTTTATGAAACATAAATTAACATTTTTAATCATCCAGTATAAAATACATGCAAGCTAAATGTTTAAATAAAGAAATATATTTAATTCATTTTTAGGCTTACATGCATGGGATGTAATTTCCAAAAAGCATTAAATACGCTACACCTTTCTGCTTCCCTAAAGGCCAATACTCACTGAACAAATTTTGATGTAAGCAAATATGGGAAAAGCACAATGCAAACATGCACTTAGCATAAACTGTGGGAATTATTTGTCTTTGTAAACAGTTGTTAGCTTCAATTAATAGAATTTTTATTACCCAAATCCCCCCCTTCCAAAGTACATAAAAGATGATTTTTAAACCTGAATAAAGTAAATGGCTCATATGTCAAAGTTATTTTTTAAATGGTATAAAAGAGGATAAATAATTGTATGACGAGCCCTATGTTTGTTTTTAGAAGTTGTCTTTGTTTTTTGAGACAAGGTCTCACTTTGTCCCCCAAGCTGCAGTGCAGTGGTGTGATTACAGCTTACTGCAGTCTCGACCTTCTAGGCTCAATTGGTCTCCCACTTCAGCCTCCCAAGTAGCTGTGACTACAGGTATGTGCCAGCATGCCTAATTTTTTAAAAAAATTTTTTGTAGAAAAGGGGTCCAGCTTTTCTCATTTATGAATGATACTAAACTGAAATCTTTACAATCTTTGACATCTGATCATTTGCCAAATTGTTACATTAAAAAAGGGGGCAAGATTCTTTATAATGTGCATGTTACTATATATATACATTATACATATGTATATATAAAAATATTAACATATACAAAATATTTTATATATATTATATACTCGCTCTGAGTTTGACTTTTATGCTGACCACAGTATATGCTGACCTCATATACTGTGGTCAGCATTGTCTCCCAGGCATTTTCCCATATTATTATACTATAAATTTTTTTTTTTTTTTTTTTGGAAACATAGTCTCGCTCTGTCATCCAGGCTGGAGTGTAGTGGTGTGATCTCAGCTCACTGCAACCTCTGCCTCCCAGGTTCAAGCAATTCTCCAGCCTCAGCCTCCTGAGTAGCTGGGATTACAGGTGCATGTCACCGTGGCTCGCTAATTTTTGAATTTTTAATAGAGAAAGGATTTCACCATGTTGGTCAGGCTGGTTTCGAACTCCTGACCTCATGATCTGCCCACCTCGGCCTCCTCAAGTGCTGGGATTACAGGCATGAGCCACCACACTCAGCTGTATAAAAACATTTTTAATGGTTGTGAAACTCCACTAAAGTTAAGACTAAATGTTTTAGATTTAAAACCTAGTGGTTCATAAGAGTGACAGAAAAATAAAGGAGCCATCAACCATTCAACTTTCACATAATCTTTTAGTGCACTTGAGTCTATTATTTTTTTTTAATTCAGAAAAAGAGGTTGGGTGTGGTGGCTCATGCCTGTAATCCCAGGCTTTGGGAGGCCGAGGCAGGAGTATCACTTGAGCCCAGGAGTTTAAGACTAGCCTGGGCAACATAGCAAGACCCTACCTCCACAATTCTCTTTTTTTCATTAGCAGGGTATGGTGGTGCATGCCTGTAGTCCCAGCTGCTTAGGAGGCTGGGGAGAAAGGATCCTTTGGGCCTAGGAGTTAGTGGCTGCAGTGAGCTCTGATCACACCACCACACTTCAGTCTGGGTGACAGAGTGAGACCCTATCACTATTAAAAGAAAACAAAATAAAATAAAATAAAACAAATTTCAAATTGGTGAGCAAAGAGACTAAAAAACCCACAAACGTGTTCATAAGTACTTAAGGAGTATTTTGATATAAAATAAATTTACTGACATCTCTTCTACTCTGTAGACAAGATTAAAAAATGAGTGGTACAGAGATTTGGATATCGAAAGGGTTCTGCAATTAAGCTGTAAGTTCCAGAATTAGCTAGAGGATCAACCTCACCATTCGTTAAAACAATGGCTTTAAGTCACCACCACCACTATAAAAACAAAGCCATGGACAGAAAAGGGTGACTAGCCTTCCCTCAGGAGTTTGTCAAAAGAGTTAAAGTTGGCCATTTTGTTTTACTGACAATTTTATTTCTCCCCAACTTTAAGAATGGGTCCTAAGCTTCCACCACTTGCTAGACATGTATATTCCTTGACTTAATCTCACCTGACTCATCAAGCAAAGTCTTCCTATTCCTATACCTGCAATATAACTTGTAGAGCCTTCAAAGTTACCATCTTGGAAATATTTTTATTAAACCAGATACAGAAAGTTAAATATAAAAAGAGAGAGAGTGTGCATGTTGGAGGAAAAAAAAAAAAAACTTGAAACAAACCATCCTCACCCAAAGGGATAATTTCTCAAATTCTCTTTCAGTAGCACTGCCTACCAGAATACAAAGGTGTAACACCAGAACAAAGGTGTAACACTTGTGTAACACTCCAGAACAAAGCAGAATGATCAAGTTTCCTTCCTAAGAGAATCACTGGGCAAATAAGAAGATCTTTCTCACAGAACATTTTGGACCAAAGAGAACAAATTCCCAACTTATTAAAATTTGGGAATATAATAGAGCAGCTCCTCTTAGAAGATTACCAAAATATGTATTTCCCTAAGGATTTATAAGGTTAAAAGTTGATAAATATGTGCTGAAAGAAATGGTCAAAGAACTACTAGCACAATCGTTGAGGCATAATTCCAATGCCTTTGTTATAAATCTAAATCTACTTTCTAAATCTTAGCTTAAGGAACGTGATTGTTTATTCCCCAAAGATAAAAAAAATTCCATCATGTGAAGAGACACACCTGAAGAACTGAATCATATTAATTACAATTATTATCATATAATAGAATTCATCATCATTACCATATTAAGGCTAGAAGAAATTTTAGAGATCCAATTCAAACTTCATTTTACAAGTGAGGAAACCTCTGAGAAATAAATTGCATGATGTGGCCAAATCACTTGTCAGTAGCAGATTATACAATAGGTGTGTGCCTTACTTCACCAACTGAACTAGAAACTCATTAGAGGCTTATATAAGAGTAGATGTCTATCTTCCTATTACCCACAGTGTCTAGCTTAATTATCTGGACTTATTATGGTCAATCTTGCAACACTGTATCATAATTATAAAATAAAGAATGTTTACAAAAGTAAAACATAAAAACTGGATTCATTATAACCAAACAGAACTTAATTTTACTCCTTATTTATGTAATACTCCTTATTTTACTCCTTTTTATGTCAATATATATGTAAATCTACTGTCATTTATACACCAGTCTTTTAAGATGTGAATACAAATACAGTTATAATTTACAGCTTCCAAGTCATAAAGTCATAAAGATTTTAAGAACTCACAAATTACAACAGTAGTTTAGCTCTGCAGGCTTTAAAACCCAAAATATTACCTGATCTTCAACCTGCCTTGAATCAAAAAATATGACACTGCAAAATATCTAAGCTTTAATTTTATCTTATTGAAAATTATGCAGTTGAGGCTGGGTATGGTGGCTCATGCCTATAATCCCAGAACTTTGCGAGGCCGAGGCGGGCAGATCACGAGGTCAAGAGATCAAGACTTTCCTGGCCAACATGGTGAAACCCCATCTCTACTAAAAATACAAAACAATTAGCAGGGCGTGGTAGTGCGCGCCTGCAGTCCCAGCTACTCGGGAGGCTGAGGGAGGAGAACTGCTTGAACCCGGGAGGCAGAGGTTGCAGTGAGCCGAGGTCGCGCCACTGCACTCCAGCCTGGCAACTGGTGATGGAGGGAGACTCTGTCTCAAAAAAAAAAAAAAAAGAAAAAAACAGAAAAATACAAAAATTAGCCAGGTGTGGTGGCAGGCGCCTGTAATCCCAGCTGCTCAGGAGGCTGAGGCACAAGAATCGCTGCAATCCAGGAGGCGGAGGTTGCAGTGAGCTGAGATCACGCCACTACACTCCAGCCTGGGTGACAAAGCGAGACTTTGTCTCAAAAACAAAACAAAACAAAAACAAAAGTAAGCAGTTTAACAGAATGTCATCAGCAGCATGTATTATAAAAAATATGTTCATAAGTCTCTACCTCCTATTAACACCATTCAATGTAGCTAATAAATAGTTCTACTGTAAGCCTCAACTTACTACTATTTTTCATAATTCAAGCTTACATTCTTAAATTTGCTCTTGCAGCCTACCTTTCATCAAGCTCAATAACCAACTCAAGCACTAGGTTTAACAGAGCATGTCTACCACCTAGGAACCAAGCAGAAATGTACCTGGCGGTCAGTTTCCTAAAGGCACGATGATTTCCCATGAAGTTGTTTAAATAAACAGCAGGAAACTAGAGTTGATTTAATGCATTTCAAAATGGAAGGCTATGAAGTAACACAAGTTGTACCTTAAATAATTTAGAAGACAAGGATAAATTTGAAATCACATCCTTTTGCTCTTCTGAAACAGTGTTTCTCTGACTTTAATGTGCCTGTAAATCAACTGGGCCTTTGGTTGCTTAACTGCCTGATTCAAAAGGCAAGGTTGCGGCCTGAGATTCCGCATTTCTATCCTTCTACCTGGTGATATCGATCCTTTTGGTCCATGGGCCACCTTGGAGTAGAGCAAAGATGTGGCAAAGAGCTTTGAGAAACATCTGTCCAGCTGACCAGATCAGTGACAACAGTGGCTGTCAGGGCCGGCTGCTTTCACATCCAGTGGTACTATTTCTTAATCAAAGTAGATGATATAGACTTTGCTTACATTTGGACTCTGTCTCCAAAAAAAAAAAAAAAAAAAGAGTCTTGCTCTGTTGCCTAGGCTGGAGTGGAGTGCGGTGGCATGATCCTGGCTCCCTGCAACCTCTGCCTCCCCCAGGTTCAAGCAATTCTTCTGCCTCAGCCTCCTCCCGAGTAGCTGGGACTACAGGCACGCACCACCATGCCTGGCTAATTTTTGTATATTTAATAGAAACAGGGTTTCACCATTTTGGCCAGGCTGGTCTCGAACTCCTGACCTCATGATCTGCTCGCCTCGGCCTCCCAAAGTGCTGCGATTACAGGCGTGAGCTACCATGCCCCGCTTGAACTCTTAACTTATGCTTTTGAATGCTTCTCTCAAGACAGCTCATGTTTTGCAACTAGAAAATAACTGGAAATGCAGGGAATGTTGCTTCCATCCCATTTCGGTTTATTCCTTCCATGTGGAGGGAGCTTAATCCATGAAACACTCTTGGCTTTTGACTCATTCCACCCAGAAAAAGTGAAGTGACTTAGTAGATTTTTGTAAATTACTAAGAATTAGCTGCACCAACTCAGAATGGCCCAACATTTTTTTTTCCTCTTGGGAATGAGCTGCCAACCACGGCCAAGACAAGGGTGCAGTGAGGGAGACCCTCGCTGGAGGCACTGGATTTAAGACAAGAGGATTAACAGTACCCTACTCGCCATCCTGGAGCCAGAGGCAAAGGGAAAGACTGGTAACTGCAGCTGGTTGGTTATTTAACTCATCTCCTCTTCTTTCTAGCTCATAGATATGTTTCTATGTGTTGTGCTGGTAATGCTGTGTGTTCCAGCTAGCAGAATCTGAGTGGACATCATATGCATCACCTCTGGGCCTGGACAGTAGAACTAACACATAATCCTTCATGTTCTTTCATGTGACTTTACACACAGCTGAACAAAGCAAGCCAAATGTGGAATTAAAGATGATGGAACCGCAAGATACAAGCCTGGATCCCTGGATCCCTGAATCCTTGCTTGGAGGATTAGTGCCCATAAATCATCAGTACCCATCTAGACCTTAGCGAGCAAGAAATAAATTAGTGTTGAATTTGAACCTGACCATTTTAAAGGGTTTTCTGGGGGAAAGAAGAGTGATGATAGATACATTCTTAAATACTGTCACTACTTTGGAAGAAGAGAATAATAAAGCTGGGAGCAGTGGCTCATGCCTGTAATTCCATCAGTTTGGGAGGTCGAGGTGGGCAGATCACAAGGTCAGGAGATCGAGACCATCCTGGCTAACATGGTGAAACTCAGTCTCTACTAAAAACACAAAAAACTAGCCGGGCACGGTGGCACGTGTCTGTAATCCCAGCTACTCAGGAGGCTGAGGCAGGAGAATCGCTTGAACCCAGGAGGCGGAGGTTGCAGTGAGCCGAGATCGAGCTACTGCACTCCAGCCTGAGTGACAGAGTGAGACTCCATCTGAAGAAAAAAAGAAAAGAGAGAGAATAATAGTTAAGAACTATGCCATTTTAGTAATCTTTTGTTTTTTCAAAACAAAGATGTTACCGGCCAGCACTTGCTTAGTATGAAAAAGCTGTATGATCTACATATCCTTGGGGATACAGAGAATCAGGGTAGCTGATGACATCTGACCTGTCCTCTTACTCAGTGATAATGTTCAGAAATCCAAGCTAATAGGTCCTAAAACAGCCAGGAAAAATGGTAATTTCTATGTTCCTGCATTTTTATGAAAGAAAATGGCAAAAAACGGTAATTTCTATGTACTTGCCATTTTATGAAAGAAAACCCATTAAACGATAGCTTATAATAAGGCATTCCCTACACACTGAACAATTTCCCTGTGCCTTTTTCATCTCTAAATCTTCCCCAGGTCTGCTCCTTTCAAGAAGTCTTCACACATTAATCTAGTCCAAGGGCTGGCAAGCCATTTCTGAAAAAGGTTAATAGTCAATATTTTAGGTTTCCCAGGACACGCAGTCTGTGTTGCATTTACTCAAGTCTGCTGTTGTAGAATGAAATGCTCCACAGACAATACGGAAATGAACAAGCGCAACTGCATCCCAGTAAGATGATTTACAAAAAAGCAGGCAGTAGGCCAGATTTAGCCGTGGACCGTAGCTTGCTGACCGCTAAACTAGTCTATGCCCTAATCCAGTGTTCCCCAACCTTTTTGGCACCAGGGACTGGTTTTACGGGAGACAATTTTTCTGCGAACCAGGAGGAGGCGGATGATTCGAGCATATTACGTTTATCGTACGCTTTATTTCTATCATTATTACATTGTAATATATAATCAAATAATTATGCAACATATCATAGTGTAGAATCAGTGCGAGCCCTGAGTTTGTCTTCCTGCAACTAGTCAATCCCATCTAGGGGTGATGGGAGACAGTGACAGATCTTTAGGCATCAGATGATCATAAACAGCTCGCAATCTAGAACTCGTGAGTGCACAGTTCACAAGAGGGTTTGCACTCATAGGAGAATTGAATGCTGCCACTAATGTGACAGGAGGTGGAGCTCAGGAGGTGAAGCTTAGGCGATAATGTAAGTGATGGGGAGTGCCTACAAACACAGATAAAGGTTTGCCCTCTCCTCTGCCACCTACCTCCTGCTGTGTGGCCCAGTTCCTAACAGGCCACAGCCCAGGGACTGGGAAACCCTGCCATAATCAATCAAAACTGTCATTGGCCGGGCATGGTGGCTCACGCCTGTAATCCCAGAACTTTGGGAGGCCAAGGTGGGCGGACCACCTGAGGTCAGGAATTCGAGACCAGTCTGGTGAAACCTTGTCTCTACAAAAAAAGACAAAAATTAGCCAGGCATGGTGGTGTGTGCCTGTAATTCCAGCTACTAGGGAGGCTGAGGCAGGAGAATCACCTGAACCTGAGAGGTGCAAGTTGCACTGAGCCAAGATCATGCCACTGCACTCCAGCCTTGGCAAAATACAAAGAAAATTTCTAAAAAAAAAAAAAAAAAAAAAAAAAGGACTAGCTGTCATATATACTTCACCATTAATACACACACACACACACACACACACACACACACACGCACACACGCATACACCCCTTTTGGTTTTATTTCTATTTCTTGGCTCTTTCAGAAACAGGTCAACTCAACTGAAGGACAGTATACGCTCAATTTTCTGGTAAAGTCCATTACTACTTCTTTTCATAAAAATACTCACAATATCAGTTACCACAGGGCTTCTAAATTACCTAACGACAGACAGAAATAGCACCAAAAATTGGTTCTTAGTTTTCACAAATTTTCTCCACTAATTATCATTTAAGTTATATACTTTATAAACTATATTATTTTATACTATAAATTAAGAGATATTTATGCTAGCATTAGTTTACCTTTATTTTTTTTTAAAAAAAAGCCAAATTGTGACTTTAGAGCGATTTTAAGACTAGATAACACTGGGAGCCCATTAAGTGAATTTTTGTCAACAAGTTCAAGTTTGTTACAGCTGTTAAAGATCATAAAACTGAAAGCATACGGTATTAGCAAAAACAAGCCTTATCAGTATCTATGCAATTTTAAAGAGAAGAACAGAAACTTGGCAACTAATGAGTAATTAAATGTCTGCAGAACATCACATGTAAGTACACCCAGTCCGCAAGTAATCACCATCCTTGATTAGAATGAGAAATGTTTAATTCCCACTCATCCCAAAGGCCACACACGAGTCTCATTCTTCCATGCGATTTCTTCCTACTACTCAACATGGCTAACTTTTTTCAAGTTTAATATGCATACCTCTCTCAGCACTTGAATGGAATAACTGTTGCAGCATTTGAGAGTTATTTTTCTTTTAGATATTTGCAGACCTTATCTCAAGGTGACTAAGAGCCCAGAGTTCAGTATTTGTGAGGCAATCTATGTGAACTCTGAACTTACCTAGTTTGTTTATATGAAATATGAAGAATACACTGCACTAGCCATTATAAGAAAATACTGTACTCGTTTTCTGGGGGTTTGTTGTTTTTGTTTGGTCTGAGAATGTACTGCCAAACCCTCTTTTAAAAGAGAAAACTGATTTCAATACATATTTTAAAATATGATAATGTAGTACTAATGGATGTTAAAATTTTATTTTCTTGTTTTGGTAGATTGAATTGAGAATCATATGATCGGCATATTTGAGAATTATATGACCAGTATATAGTAAGATTGGACACAAGCATTTGCCATCTTTTCCTGTTATCATCACATAGTGTGGGTGGGGAGAATAAATATAAATCACTCCAGAATAATGATAAATGGTTTTTGAAACTTGATATTGAAAACAATCCAGCTGATACTGACTTTTCTTTTTCACTTTGGTGTTAACAGCCTCAGCGTAAAATATCGATATTTATTAAAAAGTTGCATAAATCTTTTAGTTATAAACAGTAAAGTTTTATATCAGTGTATCATTTCATTTCTGCACCGTTCAATGGTGATGATAAGGAATTTGGAGCCAATTTTAATATGTGAATATATTTGTGTGTGTGTGTGTGTGTCAGACAGAGTCTCGCACTGTCTCCCAGGCTGTAGTGCAGTGGCGCAATCTTGGCTCAATGCAATCTCCGCCTCCTGGGTTCAAGCAATTCTCCTGAGTACCTGGGACTACAGGCATGCACCACCACGCCCAGCTAATTTTTTTTTGTATTTTTAGTAGAGATGGGGTTTCACCATGATGGCCAGGACGGTCTCGATCTCCTGACCTTGTGATCCACCCGCCTTGGCCTCCCAAAGTACTGGAATTACAGGCGTGAATGTATTGTTTTTACATGTCGTGATTAATGCTCTCCATTAGCAGTTTAAAAAAAACAGAGTGAAAGGAGGTAACAGGGGCTGGGTACAGTGGCTCATGACTGTAATCTCAAAACTTTAGGAGTCCAAGGTAGGAGGATTGCTTGAGGCCTGGAGTTGAACACCAGACTAGGCAACACAGCAAGACCCCATCTCTACCAAAAAAGAAAAAAAAAATCAGCCAAGTATGGTGGTGCACACCTATAGTGCCAGCTATTCTGAAGGCTGAGGGCAGGAGGATTGCCTGAACTCAGGAGTTCAAGGTTGTAGTGAACCATGATCATGCCACTGCACTCCAGCCTGGGTGACAGAGCAAGACCTTGTCTCTAGAAAATAAAAAAAAGTGTGAAAGAGAAAGAAGTGCTTGGAAACAGTAAGACGTTCCAAGTTTAGGTGTTGGGAGACATGAAGATAAACAGGCAACAGCTTGGTCGGCTCAAGAGTTTGGCTTCTACTCTGAGAACAATGTGAGTCTACCAAAGGTGTTATGATGGAGACTGGCTGAAGGTGGAAGATGTCCTAGTGAAAAAAGACTGCATGCAGGAAACTGCTAGGACAGATGTGAACTCCTGGCAGTGGCAGCAAGAGGGAAAGGAAAGGACAAGCCAGAGACGCTAAAAAGGCCACCGCTGTGTCCTCTGCACTGAGCAGCAGAGATGGTGGCACACAATGAGTGCCCAATGCAGGTCTGTTGAATTAAACATTATTTTAAAAGACTACTTCACTTACATTAATATTTAAAGAAGGAAGCCACAGCAGATAGTATAGGAGAGCTGTATAAATAATCTATCACGTTCTAGAGAGATACACAAAGGATTTACACTTTTAGTATCAACTAGGAGAGTTTTATAACGTTCTCTCTTCTCTTTCTTCAAGTAAACTAATATATGAGTTTAGGATATTAACTCTGGATGTTCTGAGGTCTCAAAGGTTTTTCACTCAATCCAAAACAAATAAAAGAGAAGTTCAAAGAATGAATAAGAGATCTAGGTTAAAATGAATAATTTATTAAGCACAGAGACAGATACTATTCAGTTTAATTATCCAAGGAAAAGTAATTTACTTCTTTCCAAAACACACACATTTAAGACTTTTTAAAAGAAAATCATATACAACAAAGAAAGCTATTAGAGAAACTCTGTTTATGCCATGGTTAAAAAAAAATTAAAATGACCTCAACAAAAATTTATCACCCCCTTTCCCTACTTATCCTCAAAACCACAGGTACTTTGTTTTTAAAATATCTTCAAGAGACTTTTTGCAGTAATTAGAATATTTTTATAGAAATAGTCAAAAATTACCAAGTGTCTTATAAGCAAATAGAAGTCTCCTACCTCCAAAATAAGAAACAAAAACAAAAAACAAACAAAAAACCATTACAAGACCACCAGCAGAGAAAAGAGAGTGCTGGTGGGCAGATGACATTCCAAAGTCCACTAAAACTGCTATCAAACACAGCAGAGAAGTAAAAGAAGCATCCAAAATATCATTTTTACACCAGTAAGTAAAGATTAAACACTTAATGGTATTTTGTTTTCACTTCTTCAGTACCATTTTCAGGGATTTTTTTTGTTTTTGTTTCTTTAATATGGTTACAATTTAAATGGGCACTGGAAATGGAAAACTGACTTACTCTGTCAATAGCACAGTATAGTCAGTCTGTCTTACAGAATTCACACTATGCAATTAAAAAGCCTTTCCAAGGGGGTGGAGGAGCAAGCCCCTAGCTGATGATGACAGGGACAGCACCCTTGAAGGAGAAATTCCCAGCAAAGTCTGCTGCAAGTATAAAGATTCAACACCCAGCCAATTAACTGACCTACTGAGGTTCAAGAATTCCGATTCCTGAAGTTCATTCCAAAAATAGGCTTTTATTCCAATTTTTTTTTTTGGCGCAACAATTTCCTAAAACCTCCAAACCACCATGTGGAAGACCCCACACATTCACAAACTCTTAAAACTGCATTTCTGAAGGCTTAGTCAGTAATCTTACTAAGTAAAATGGTTTAACATTTTCAGGCCACCCTATACCCCACCCTTTCAAGGTATCATAAAGCAGCGGAAATAACAAAGTTTCATTTCCCTCAATCCTCATCTCTTGCTGCAAAGATGAAAGCCAAATTGCCAAGTTTAAAATGCTCAGATCATTTTAAATCACGAGCACTCGAGTCGTTGCAGTTTTCTTCCCTCTCTCTCAGTCTGACCCATTGTCACATTCTTTGCTTACACACACACATACACACACACACACAGAGAGAGAGACAGAGACAGAGAGAGAGAGAGAGAGAAAGCACTCCAATCAGAATCACAATGCAAAGGTGACAAGTAAGCAAGGTTCTAGATACTTCAGATGACATACAAAGTATAGGCTATGTGATAATTTCCTGCCACACTCCATACAATTGTTGGTATAACCATAAAATAACCATTGTCAGTTCTAACAACATATAACATTTTTACATGCAGCTTTATAAAAGTTTTTGTACTTGTTACTTTAACCCAAAGCAGAGCACCACATTTGACTATTATCCTTTCCAAAAAGTTCATAAGGGTGTACTCACATTAATTCATAATAATCTTTGCATTTTCACACATTCTAGAATTTAGCCTCAAGTAGGGGTAACCCAATGCCGTATGATAAATACCACAAACAAAATGTCAGCAGGTGGAAAGCACCTAAGATTCAAAGAGCAGCTTTTAAAAAAAATCACTTTTGAAATTTGAGTGCTTTTAATTTAAATGCCCCAAATCAACCATAACAAGCTAACTTACCTATAATCCTCAGAATATCAAAACCAACAGCTGTAAACGTAAGCAAGAGATGTCTTATTCAAGTTATCTGTTCAAACAAAAATTTTTAATGCCTTTGGTTACACCTAAGAGACTGTCTTTCACGGAGCAACACAGAAACTACAACCAGACTAAAGGAAATCCAAACACCAGACCATACAATGAATCCTCTCTGGGGACTATGGTTATTCAAAGACCAGCTCAGCCTTGCAGCAGTAATAGGGCTGAGTGTAATGATTTGGATTTTTCTTCCAAACTGAAGAATTTTCCTTGGACTCTCTGCCAATGAAACATCACAGACTTTTCTGAGGCTTTATAGGCAGAAAACTAGTACGCAGATGTTTGTTATACTATACACATCACTTACAGTGAAACTGAAAACAAAAATATGACAAGTTCTTTAAGCAATTTTCAGACCATCTCTGAAAACAGAAGGGACTTTCGCCTGTCAGATTAAATCAGCATTCACTGCGGCTGGATGACTGCTGCTGGATTAAAGAAACTGGAATATTCCAGTGACTTGGATAATGAAAAAGAAAAAAAAGTTTTAAAGATGTTAAGTATGCATCTATAACATAACTGGAATTTAGATTTAAAGTATAATCTTCATTATACTGCCTACAATTTTACTTCTCATTTCCTAGACTAATTACCTAAACCAATACATTCTTAGGAGTGTCATATCCCTTAAACTTACGAATTTCTGAGTGCTAAGAAATTCTCAAGTTAATAATAAATAAAATAACGTGTAAGGGAAAGTTCCAGAAAGATACATACTATCTCATTAGCAGTGGTTCACCATCTCAGGTCAGTGATGAGGAACGGGAGGCGGGGGGATCTTCTGCATTATAAGTTTGCTTTACACATTTAAATAATTATTTAAATATTTGTAATTGCTTTTGGAATGTTATTTAAATATCAAAACATTAAAAAGATATTTATGCTCCAATGGAATCAAATACAGGCTTCATGGATTGAACTTTTCAAATCAACATTTCTTTCACAGACACTGCAATTAAAAGATCTGGAAATCTTTTATTCAGAATCTTGGGCCAGCATATCTGCTCTCAGTAATGTGAATAACTAGCGTCATCAAAGCTGTTACTTTACAAAATAGTCAATGTAGTCCCTAAATAAATGTCTTTCAAATTCCAACAACAGATTGTCGGAATCAGATACCTCAAATGCATGCCAAGAAGTCTTGCAAGCAGGCAGTCTACACATGAAAACAAACTCTACAATAGATGAGCTTCTCTTGAAATTAAATACAGCTCTTACTAACAATGACAATTTTGCTATCTTCCTATAAACAGGGTCCATTCATGGAAAAGAGATTCACTAACATGGATGAATTATCTTTCAATGTTTAGAGTGGCTGGGTTCAAAATCAATCTACGAGTTCTACATGTGAGAAAACTGTAGCGCAGAGAAAAGAAGTTACAATTTCTAGTCGTGTCTCTACTGCGTAACTCCAGGATTCCCCATTCACACCATATTCTATGGACAGAAACTCCATTGGTCCATTTACATTAAAGATGATGGCCATGGTGCCCCTAGAATTGTGCAGGGTAGCAGCCTGAATGACTTTTAAGACCATACCATTATTTAGAGGCAGAACCAGGATCAGAATTATCTTCCACCTCTTCTTCAGTTTACCATCATCTTGCCTCATAAATGTATGAAAGCAAGCAAAATAACAATGCATTTAGGATAAAACTCTAATTTTTATCCACTTTAAAACCTGTGCATTTAGCCACCTTAAGTGAAATGGCATGAATACCGCAGACTAATCCTGCCTTCAAAACATATGTATTAAAAGGGTTACCTATAGAAACTAGACAGATACCTACAGAACAAAGTAACTTAAACATTTAAAGATGTCCTACACCGATATACTATATTAAATAGTTTGTGTCCCAAAGCTACAGGTGAAAACAAGAATGAGTATTTCACTTGTATTATCCAAAGTTGAATCCCTATTGTTTTCAATATCCCTACTGACTATACCACAGAGGATTTAAATAAAGAGATTCATAATTATGACTGTCATATTATATCTGCTAAAACGTAATTATCTGGTCCTGCTTCCCAGCAGAAGAGGCCAGCATACTCCGTACTGATGTCATACCAGGGAAGTACTTTTGGCTACAATCACTGATGCCAATTAAGATAAGAAACCAGTACATTTAGTACTCTAGTGGGCTGCAAAGCAGATTAAGTTTTCCTACAAAGAGAAACTAGGTCCAAAACTAGACACAGTATGTTCAATATCTTTTTATAACCCACTATCACTCAATGTTACAGAGAATCCAAGCACTAAGTAAAAACATTTCAGATCAGTACTTTGTAAACAGCTAGAGTAATTTTTCTAACTTTTGAAGCAACCACCTGTGATTCAGCACCAAAAAAACACAAAGGAATAAAAGATTAGCAGAAACCAAATGAACATAAGCTGCCCTTGAAAAGTACCAGTATGGAAATGAAGATTGTATAACAAGACTAATCCATATTAGAAAATCAAAAGGAGATTAAACTTCCAAAGATAAGTTCAGAAGAAAAACTGAACTAAATTACCCTTCTAGTTTCCTAAGTTCACACAATAGACACACATGCACAACTTTCCCTCACTTTCACCTAGTGGGGGTGCGAAGTTAACTTTGGCTGAGCCAATGTTATTTCTCTTTACTCCTGGTATGCTAGAGAGGATCCAAGAGAAAAAAAGATATACAGTAAAATATAAAGATTAGGCAAAAGAGCCCCAAGGAAAATAAAAGATTGTATTAAACATCACTAGAAATGAATGTCTCTGAACCAACCTTTTCAAATATTTTGCAATGTCTCAGATAGTCATACATAAGTGCAGCAGTGGGGGAAGAGTCTTTTCAAGAGTCACGCTAGCCACACTGTCATTAGACGTGGCCTAAAAATGCTCTGGGGTTACCTGAAGCAAGCCAGAAAGCCTAGTATCTATATCAGCGGCCTTCCTATATAAAGGCAAATCTATGGTAAGATACCTTTGACGTATATGTTAGTACGTTTTCTGTTGCTACACCATAGACTGGGTGACTTATAAGCAATCAAAGTTGATTTAGCTCAGGGTTCTGCAGGCTGAGAGTCCAACAGCACAGCACTGGTGTCTGGTGAGGGCCCTCTTGCTATGTCATATCATGGCAAAGGGCATCACATAGTGAGCCAGTAAAAGCCTGCCAACTCACGTCTCTCTTCTTATAAAGCCACCAGTCCCATCATGGGGGCCACCTCTGATGACCTCATCTAAATCTAATTACCTCCCAAAGACTCCACCTCCAAACATAAAAATTTGGAAGTCACATTCAAATCATAGCAATGTAGCACCAAAATCCCACAGGGCCTTTCCAGGAAGAACTCTGACATCTCCCTCATCACTCCTATGTCAACCAGCTTGGACACACATCTACACATGCATGTATCAATGACTAGCATTTCTGAGGTGGAAGCTAGGGCCCGAAGCACGCTGTATGTAAGCAGGCCTAGGAGGTAAATCTAGTCATTTCAATGTCCATGCTCTTCCCCACTGTGCAGCCCTCACATCTACATTCCCTCCTTCAGCTCCATAACCTATTTATGTGACCTTAACGATCCTGCAGGTGAAGGCAGTCCCCAACCCACAAGCATATAATCTTCCAAAGTTAGCCTGGAGATTTATTTAACTCAAAGCTCATTTTCCTAGATAAACGCTATTAACAGCATTTCTCTCTTAACAGCGTTCTGTTAATAAGCTTCCAGGCTGGCCTCCAATCTGAAACCCATTTAAACCACAATGCAGCTACTACTAGTTTGGGGAAAAAAACTAGTTCTTAACATCTGTATAAGTACCAAAAAACTGAATACCAGTTAGGACTTTGTTTTGATGTGGAAAAAAGAATCAAAGCTGTTGCTTTTTCTACTTGATTCTGGTTACTACTACCTCAATCTCAAATCAGAAGAGGATAAGGAGAGGAGAAGAAAATGAAAGTCAGTTTACCCCTTTCTAAAACTTAAAGAAAGGAAAGGGGAGGTGATGCCATCAGGGTGACTCTCATGAGAAGATGCTCAACATCGTTAAGTCTTTGGAGAAATGCAAATCAAAATCACAATGAGGTACCGCTTCACACTCATTAGGATGCCTATTATCAAAATGCTGGTAAGGATATGGAGAAATTGGAACCCTCTCACACTGCTGGTGGAAATGTAACATGGTGTAGCAACTATGGAAAATAATTCTGTCATTCCTCAAAGAGATAAACATAGAATTGCCATATGATCAAGCATTCCACTCTTATACCCCCAAAACCAGAAAAGAGAGCCTCCAAGAGATATTTGTATACCCATGTTCACAGCAGCAATATTTATAATAACTGCAAAGTGGACACCACCAAAGGTGTCAGTGGCCACTACTGACAGAGGAGTGGATAAACAAAATGTGGTCTATACATACAGTGGAATACTATTCAACCATAAAAAGGAATGAAATTCTGTTACATGCTGCAACATGGCTGAACCCTGAAAATATTAAAAGTCAAAAAAAAAAAAAAACCCAGAAAAGGACAAATATTGGATGATTCCACTTACATAAAGTACCTGGAGTAGTCAAATGAATAGAACCAGAAAGTAGATTCGAGGTTACCAGTGACTGGGGGAGTGGAACATGGGAGCTATTATTAAATGGGTCTCGTTTCTGCATGGGATTATGAAAAAGTTCCGAAAATAGTGGTGATAATTATACAATTTTGTGACTGTACTTAATGCCACTGAACTGTATACTTAAAAATGGTTTAAAATGTAAATTTTGTTAGGTATATTTTACCATGTTTTTGTTTTAAGCAACACCACAAACTAGAAGACTCAGCTAATGGCTTCACCTCACAATACCTCAATGTTCCCAATCTACAAAATAGGAGAAAAATACCATACCACCTTTGGGATCTTGAAACTTCAGGCTGAGTATCTGAGATGAGTATCTGAGACTTCGCACATTCAATCATCAAATGCAAAGGGTCTACATGACAGCATGTATCATCCCCAACACACCTGCCAGATGGAAGCTTTTCTAAGCTAGACGGTCACACAGAAAGCAGCCATGCGTATATATGAACCAGTTTCCTAAGTTTGCAAGTTCTGTTAAAATATTCAATGAAATTCTCACTCTATTAAGTATCATAAAAGAGATATTATTTCATAGAAGAGTAAAATTATCATAGTAACCACAAGTATGCTCACAAAGATTTTTTTCGACGTAGCTGTTTAGAATTAATTACTAGGAAAAACATCTGGACCCATGGCCACCAGATACTGGGCAAACAGAGCTCAGGTACAGACTCCTGGTAAGGCAGCCTGGCCAACCTAGGTGACCCCAGCAGGTGCCTAAAAATCAAAGTGACCACAAGACACACAGCCCAATAGTGGGTCATGTGACTAAGCAGGTATTTCAGTTAAGTAAAGGTGCTTAGGCTCCTACTCGGCCACCAAGCCATTCAGCACCAGTGCTGGTCTAATCTGCAGGCAAAGAATGGCACAACTACCTCTGCATGGAACATTCCCAGTCAAGGCCCACTTTTTAAGGAAGTCTTTCTGCATGGTTAAATAAATCTCAGTTAGAATGCATCGTGGTGACAAGTGGTCTTTAAAACTTGCTTCTATTTACAGTCAGCCAACTACAGATTGAACATAATCAGCAAAAAAATATATATAATAAAAAATACAGTATAACATAACAAGTATAAATTTATTTACACAGCACTTACGTTAGGTATTAAAAGTAACCTAGAGGCCGGGCATAGTGGCTCATGCCTGTATGCCGGGATTCCAGCACTTTGGGAGGCCGAAGTGGGCAGATCACCTGAGGCAGGGAGTTCAAGACCAGCCTGACCAACATGGAGAAACCCCACCTCTTCTAAAAATACAAAATCAGCCAGGCATGGTGGGACATGCCAGTAATCCCAGCAACTTGGAAGGTTGAGGCAGAATTACTTGAACAGAGGAGGCAGAGGTTGCAGTAAGCTGAGGTTGTGCCATTGCACTCCAGCATGAGTGACAAGAGTGAAACTCCAACTCAAAAAAAATAAAACTTAAAAATAAATAGCCACTGGCTGATCTGCCTGCTGCCTTGGACGGCTGCGGGAGGCTGGCGGCACCAAAAAAATTAAAAATAATAATAAATAAATGAAAGTAACGTAGAGATGATTTATAGTCTATGGGAGTATGTGTCATTTATATGCAAATACTACGATATTTTATATAAGGGACTTAAGCAGTTCAGATTTTGGTGCTGATGGTGGGGGCAGGGGTGATCCTGGAACCAATTCCTGCAGATACCAATGGACAACTACACAGAAATCTCAGATAAGAGGCCTGGTGCAGTCATGCCTGTAATCGCAGCATTTTGGGAGGTCAAGGTAGGTGGATCACCTGAACTCAAGTTCACCAGCCTGGCCAACATGGTAAAACCCCATCTCTACTAAAAATAGCTGGGCACTGTGGTACATGTCTGTAGTCCCAGCTATTTGGAAGGCTCAGGCAGAAGAATCACTTGAATCCAGGAGGTGGAGGTTGTAGTGAGCTAAGACTATACCACTGCACTCTAGCCCAGGTGACAGAGCGAGACTCAGCCTCAAAAAAAAGAAAGGAAAAGAAAAGAGAAAAGAAAAGAAAAAGAAAAGAAAAGAAAAGAAAAAGAAAAAGGAAAAGAAAAGAAAAGAAAAGAGAAAAGAAAAAGGAAAAGAAAAGAAAAGAGAAAAGAAAAGAAAAGAAGGAAGGAAGGAAGGAAAGAAATCTCAGATACAAGGTTTATATAAAGAAGCATTCAATAAATGTTGACTGTAAATTAGATTATTTGCTATTAAACATCACTCATAGGTGATATGAGTGATGTTTAATCGCTATTAACAACTAGTTTTATATCTAAATACAAATATAAGGAAATCGATGTGTAATACTCTCTAGACTCTCTCCTCTTTTAAGACCTAATTGTAACTGGCTTTTGGAGAGCAATTTCAACAGCTGTTAAGACTTAACAGAAAATGGAAAATTCTGGGTGTGGGCTTAGTTCACAGCAACCACCTTTCTCTGAACACAACCCCTCCTACTCACTGAGGTAGATTCCACTAAATGAGCTAGCGAATCAGCCCTCATGCAGAAACTTAGCTGAAACAGTGCAAGTTTCTCCCATTCCCAGCATTTGGATTTGAAACAGGTGGTCAGGGCTGGGCACGGTGGCTCCTGCCTGTAATCCCAGCACTCTGGGAGGCCAACATGGGTGGATCACCTGAGGTCAGAAGTTCGAGACCAGCCAGGCCAACATAGCAAAACCCCATCTTTACTAAAAGTTCAAAAAAAGATTAGCTAGGTGTGGTCACACACACCTGTAATCCTAGCTACTTGGAGGCTGAAGCAGGAGACTCACTTGAAGCCAGGAGGCAGAAGAGGCTGCAGTGAGCCAAGATCCCAGCACTGTACTCCAGCCTGTGTGACACAGCGAGACTCTGTCTCAAAAAAAAAAAAAGGTGGTTAGGCATGGTGTATCCTGGAACTAAAGAACATAAATCCAGGCGCCGTGCATCAGCCACCTTCTCCACACATCCAGAAGCAGAGAAAGAAGCAAGTCTCTACAGAGACAAGGATGGGACCAATGTAGCAAGAGGCACAGAAATGAAAAACAGTGATTACTTAACGACTGGGTTCCTGAGAACATGCCAGACACTGAGTTCTTAGAAAGACTCCATATCCTTATCACACCTATCTGGCGTTTGCCCCTATTCACTTGACTTTTTAAGTGTCGATTAAGAGTCTTAAGTAAACTATTGTCAGAAATTTATTATAGGAAATATTTGAGAGGATTTTCGGTATATTTTTTACATCTGTGAAGACTTAGGACCGATCTCAATGTTGACAACAAGGAATTAGAAAATTACAGTACAGTAACTCATTAAAATACAACTATTTACTAACTATGCAGTTTACAAAACTAGGAAAAATATTTCTGTGTTTTATGATTACTATTACATAAAATACATAGAAAAACAATAAAGGAAAATAAAAACAGACGTGGGTGGGGGTATGGAGCTGTGGGTTACTGATGCCACTTTAATATCTTGTATTATTAAACTAGGAAAAAAAATCTAGTCGCCAAAAACTAGAAATAACCTGAATGTCCATCAATGGTAGATTCTTTTTTTTTTAATTGTGGTACATTCATATGATGAAACACCATTCCACCACGGAAAGGTAAACCATTGATACACAAACCACACAGATGTATCTCAAACACATACGCTGAGCAAAAGATGTCATGCACAAAAAGCTCTATACTGTATACCTCCATTTATATAACATTCTGGAAAGGCACATCTAAGGGAACAGGATAGGGGATGTCTGAAAGGGGCAAAAGGAAACTTCGAAATGATGAAAATTTCTATTTTGTTGATTGTGGTTGGTGGTTGCACAGCTACACGTGTTTGTCAAAACTCACTGTACTGTACACCCAAAACGTGCAAATTCTGCTGTAGGTAAATTATACATCAATAAACCAGACTTTAAAGAGGAGGGCAGGTGCGGTGGCTCACGCCTGTAATCCCAGCACTCGAGGGAGAAAGCAGGCAGATCGCTTGAGCCAAAGAGTTCAAGACCAGCCTGGGCAACACGGTGAAACCCTGTCTCTACCAAAAAATACAAAAATCAGCCAGGTATGGTGATGGGTGCCTGTAGTCCCAGTTACTTGGGAGGCTGAGGTGGAAGAACCATTTGGGCCCAGGAGGTGGAGGTTGCAGTGAGCTGAGACATCACCACCACACTCCAGCCTGAGGGACCAAGTAAGACCCTATATCCAAAAATATATAAAAATAAAGAAGACGCTGAGCTCAGATACCAAACCAAAGCTACTGCTAATACTGGATGACAGTCATTCATTAAATGTACTGAGTGCCCATCTTATGCCAAATGCTCTGCTATGAGCTAGTACAGCTTGAACAAAATAGACAAAAATAGACACAACTACATAAACAAATTACAGACCACATAGAAAAGCATGGATTCTCTGATTGCTATTATGGGAGCAGAGATCAGAGAAGGCCTCTCTGGGCAAGTCATCCAAGCTTAGATTCGAGTAGTAAGTAGTAGGTAAGGAGGCAGAGAGTAGAAAGGTTTCTAAAGGGCAGGGCCCAGCCCCTTATTCCCTTCTCTTCCTTCACTCACTCTTTCAAATACCCTGATGATAATTCCCACAAGCTCATCTCTAGCACTCATCTTTCCCCAAAGCTCCAGGTTTGAATTCTCAACTGTCATTGTGACATCTCCATTTACATCTCTGATATGGGTTGGATGTGTGAATCTCTGATATGGGTTGGATGTGTGTCCACTCCAAATTTCACGTTGAAATGTGATCCCCAGTGGTGGAAGTGGGGCCTGGCGGGAGGTGATGTGATTATGGGGGCAGATCCCTCATGAAAGGCTTGGGGCTGTCCACATCTGGTTGTTTAAAAGTGTGTGGCAGCTGACTCTGGGCATACTTCTTATGGCTTAGCACTGCTCCACAAGGAAGGCCAAAACAAAAACAAAAACAAACAAAAAAACACCGTGTGGTACCCCCCCCCCACCCCGTCCCCTTGCTCCTGCTCTCGCCACATGACGTGCCAGGTCCCTGCTGCCTTCTGCCATGATCGGAAGCTGCCTGAGGCCTCACCAGAATCACATGCCAGCAACATGTGTCCTGTACAGCCTGCACAATCGTGAGCCAATTAAACCTCTTTTCTTTACACATTACCTAGCTTCAGGTATTTCTTTCTAGCAATGCAAGAATAGTCTGATATAATCTCATGCTTCAAGGGAACTATGGGCTTTGAGACCCCTGCCCATTTCCTTCTTGTCCCAGTGTTCCTGGTTTTCAATAAAAGACACCATGAATGTAGCTCAAGCCAAAAACCCAGGAGTCAGCACTTAGCTGCCTCTTTCCCTCTCTCCCCAACAGCAACTCCCATAGACACTGCTTTCAAAGTACATTTCAAATGCAACCATTCCTCACCTTCACTGTCATCCCTGGCCCAAGCCACCACTCTCTCTCTCTGGGACTAACTAGGCAGATCATGAACCCCTGCCTCCTTACAATATATTCTCAAAACAGCAACCACGGCCAGGCAGGGTGGCTCACGCCTGTAATCCCAGCACTTTGGGAGTCCAAGGTCAGGAGATCGAGACGATCCTGGCTAACATGGTGAAACCTCAACTCTCCTAAAAATACAAAAAATTAGCCAGGCATGGTGGCATGCGCCTATTTGTCCCAACTGCTCGGGAGGCTGAGGCAGGAGAATCCCTTGAACCCGGGAGGCAGAGGTTGCAGGTAACCGAGATCACGCCATTGCACTCCAGCCTGGGTGACAGAACAAGACTCCATCCGTCTCAAAAACAAAGAAAAACAGCAGCAACCAGAGTCATCCTTCTGAATTGCACTCAGTTCCTACCACATCTCAGTCCAAGCCTTCTGATGGCCTCCTATCACACCTAATACAAAAAAGGGACCCAGTGACCTAGGACAATAATGAGCAACAGACTGACCTTTATGCAAAAGGTGACATGAAGCATTATCAAAGGCAAAAGAGTGCTCACTGCCACCACAATCAGATGACACAGATGACACGCTTACACTTCACAGTCAATCCTGAGGGGCTGTGGAAGAGTCTCTGAAAATCAGTGACATTTCATCCCTCAATCAGTAGGTGTTCAAACAGAATTCTCTCCTCTTATCAGATCTCCGCAACTACCCTGAAGGCTTCAAGGGGTAAGAGCCTCCTGGTTCTTGACCACTCATTATTTACTTGTCTAACTTCTAAAAGTTCTTGATTCCACCTAAAATGGAAAAAAAAGGAGTCTCTAAAAGAAATACTAAGTTTCATATATCTTATAGCCAATCAGAAAACAGCTACCATTCTGGAAGGATTATTTTGTGTCTCAATTTCCAATGCAAGTTTCTTCTAGCTCATATGACTTCAACATACAATTTGTATCATATTGTACCCAAAGAGTTATTAGTAAGAATGTTAAATAATCCTCCCCTCAATTTCAACTTAAAATGTGTAGGTCTTTGTTTAAATGGCTCGTTATCTGCAAGTTTTGAAACAAGGCTTCCCTTTGTGTTCAAAGACAGTATAAAGAAACAAGACATGTTACAGTTTCCATTCCTCCGACTGACAGTGACTGACATTCAACACAGAAGAGTTTCTTACAAATCAGAATTATCCAGAAATACATCCCAGTAAGCCTAGCCTCATAAAAAGACTAACTTCAATATTTACTTTCATTTCTAAAATTTTTTACATCAACCACTAAGACTTTTACCTCCCTCTGCACAAGCCAAGAAGAAATGCCTGCTCTTCCCTGCACTCGCCACACCTGTCTTTAGACAGCACCTCTTTGGGGCTCGACAACCTCCTGCCCCCGTTATGTGATCAACTTCTGGCACTGGGAAGGCAGCCGTGGCTCTGTGCCACCAGAGCCCTCTTTGTAGGCTGTCGCTATTTTTAGGCTGGCGGCCCTTGTGATTCCTAACTTGGCCCTAGATAACCATGAGGCAACCTTTAGAGAGAAACCCTTCAGAAGCCAGGCAAGTCCCTGTGGGATTAGCAACACTCCACTGCTAAGACAGCAAGTCTCAAGTCCTAAGTTCTACAAAGGCCCTCCAAGGACAGCCCCCTTTAACCTGATGGCACTCGGTTGGTCAGACCCCAGGCCAGGCTCCCATTTCAAATGGGCAAGTCCGTGGTTTCATTAGGCTAACAAATCAAAGCTGACAGAGATGTACTACTCATACACGGATTTTAGCCAGGAAATTTAAAACAACTCACTGATGGGATTTTTTTTCCCCCTTAAATGTCATGTCCATTCACAACACTGAGATTTCAGATGTGTGTAACAGCTTTGGAAAGATGTATTGATAAAAATATTCAAAGAAAATGTTAGTCATCTTTCAAAAAAAAGCATAGCATACCAAGACGATGTAGTAAGTTAAACATTCCCTTGTGCTGTTTATAAATGTAACCATCTACTATATCATTTCTAATTGGAAAAGGTCTACCAGAAACACGACATACATCTGATGCTAAATCTATACACTACCTTCTACTATGTGGCTATGAATGACAACTATAATAATATGAATTTTAACAACTATACATTCAAAATATTTGATTGGCTTTTCCATCTCACTATGAAAATAAAGCATAAGAACCTCAAACTAAGTTTAAATGTTTTAACAGTGAAGTTTTATGGGAGAGTACATCCAAAAATATAGAGAAAATACATTTATGTATTTCATATCACACCTTCCCTCCAAGGCCATCATAACATCAAAACTGATCCCCTTTCTTTATCTGTAACTTGGATTTTGTAAAGAATTGTGATATCTTTTCTGAACCCACAAGTCTATCGTATAAAAAAAGTTTGATTCCCAGATTTCTACTGGCAACATTAAATGAAGACCTTATGAAACCTGGTCGGGCATGGTGGCTCATGCCTGTAGCCCCAGCACTTTAGGAGGCAGAGGTGGGTGGATCACCTGAAGTCAAGAGTTCGAGACCAGCCTGGCCGATATGGTGAAATCCTGTCTCTACTCAAAATACAAAAATTAGCTAAGCATGGTGGTGGTGGGTGCCTGTAATCCCAGCTACTCAGGAGGCTGAGGCAAGAGAATCGCCTGAACCTGGGAGGCAGAGTTTGCAGTGGGCAGAGATTGCGCCACTGCACTCCAACCTGGGCAACAAGAGCGAAACTGTGTTTCAGGAAAAAAAAAAAGAAAGAAAAAAAGAAAAAAAGAAAAAAAAACTTATGAAAGTGGTGAGGATAACATGTTGGCTTTTGTATTCGAGAAGGCAACCTGGCTTGACTCCGAGCTGTATCTCCAAAAAACAAAAAGGATTCGCTCACTGGTCCTGGCTCTGACAGTAAGCACCTGCCTAGTGGAGTGTCTGGCTGTGAAGGTGAGTGAGGTATTCTCTCCATTCCATCCATTCCTTAGAACTTTCCAGAGACTGCTAGAGGTGGAGGTGTGCCAAGAAAACAAAGGAATATAACACGGACCAGCCAAGTTCCCTCCCTTATCCTCATAAGCAGAACAAAGTCTCAGTGCTCCAGGACTGGCCGCTTTCTGCCTTTCTTAGATGCGAGTGTAGGAAGAGCTAGGCTACCAGGCCTCAGAATCTGTCCTCACTAGACATGGAGGAGGAGATGATGTAATTTTTTTTTTAAATAAAAAGATATGCAAAGCGCATGCTGCTGTGCTATGAGAAGAATGTGGAAGTTCACAGGTTGGCCATTTGTTTAGCTTTGTATTCTGCAGCTAATGCGTTCAACTCACAGGCTGAGACTCCATGAAGACAGTCCTTGAGTCTGACTTCCAGGGGTCTCACAGCCTACTGGTGACAGCATTTATAATCATTGGTACATGAAGCTCAAGCAAGGTAGACACCTAATTTAATGCCCCCAGAAGTAACTTCTCAACAAACAATTCAGTAACATGCAATTAATGCCCACAGCAGTAATTTCTCAATAAACAATTCACTCAATTGAGATGTGTGGAATTCAATAGCCCCCAAATGTTTTAAAAACAAATAATTTAGTATCTACTCATGCCTTTCTTCGAATGATTTCAACTGTGTATAAAGTATTTACCCATAAGTTACATAAAATAACATCTCTCCTTTTGATACTAAATTCCCATAGCTTAGCTGTTATAGGCAAAATGGTGGTGTGGCTGAACTTAATCCACATTTACAGTTGAGAATACTCCTATTCCCTGCTGTTACATCAATGTGAGACATTTTAGTTAGCAATCTAAACTCTGACAATTTTTTTTTTTTTTTTTTCTGAGACACAGTTCTTGTCACCCAGGCTAGAGTTCTTGTTACCCAGGCACCATCTTGGTTCACTGCAACTTCTGCCTCCCAGGTTCAAGTGATTTTCCTTTCTCAGCCTCCCAAGTAGCTGGGATTACAGACACATGCCACCACACCTCGATAATTCTGTATTTTTAGTAGAGATGAGGTTTCACCATGATGGCCAGGCTGGTCTCAAACTCCTGATCTCAGGTGATCCACTCACCTTGACCTCCCAAAGTGCTGGGATTATAGGCATGAGCCACCATATTAGAGACTTTCAAGAAGGAAACGATACCTGTGTAATTTTTACTATATTCAGAGTTCCAATTGGCTACAAAAGGAGAAATCTATACCATCACATGCAGAACTGCCTCAGAGGAGTTCCACAGCTACAGAATGGGGGCACTTCTCATACCACTCTGTCAGCTTCCTTATCTTTGTTACAGAGTTACCTTTTTGTAACAAGAACTTTTGTGTTGGTTTTTTTTTTTTTTTTTTTCTGACAGAGTCTTGCTCTGTGTCCCAGGCTGGAGTACAGTGGCACAATCTTGACTCACTGCAACCTCCACCTCCCGGCTTCAAGTGATTCTGGGGCCTCAGCTGGCTGAGTAGCTGGGATTACAGGCGTGTACCACTACGCCCGGCTAATTTTTGTATTTTTTGTAGCAACGGGATTTCACCATGTTGGCCAGACTGGTCTCAAACTCCTGGCCTCAAGTGATCCACCCACCTCAGCCTCCCGAAGTCCTGGGATTACAGGCATGAGCCACTGTGCCCCACCTATAACAAGAACTTTTATTCATGCAACAAACATTCCTTGGTCCTCTATCACATGCCAGTTGCTTTGCTAGGTGATGGGAACACAATGGTGAACAAGATGGTCCCAGCCACCAAGGAGCCTTCAAAGAGCCTCCAGTTCATCCAGGAAGACAAAAACATACCAGTAAATAATTACAAAACTGCAAAGGTAGACGCAACTGCAGACTAAGGGGACCCAGAAAACAGGCTCCATTGCTACAGAAATGGAGAAAACAGTGGAGCACTGCTTCCAGAAGAAGATAAAGCTTGAGCTGAGACTAAGGCATAGGCAGGTGAGTGCCTCTCAGCCTTTCAGATTTTAGGCATCAGTGACATCCCCACTCCAAATCTCTGCAAAAACAGCATGGGGATGTCAGCTTTAATTCTGCCATGAAGGACACTTCAGACAAAATTTTTACTACTGCCAACACATGATCAAAGGACATTTTTAACACAAAGAAGCGAAGCGGGTACATAACTGCAGCATAAAGAACATTCCTGTAGCTTAGGTAATATAAATTTAACCTTATGAAAATCTTGGTACATTGTATTTTTATGGCATCTCACCATGTTCTCATCAACGTTCTGTCACCAGGCACCCCTGGGTCATAGATGCACATTTGGAACCTCTGATCTAGGTGAGAAAGGCAGTGGTGGATCTGGAGAGCAGTTTCTCACCTCCACAAAGATCAAAGCAGCAGACCAGGAGAGAAAGAAATACACAAAGGCAAGTGCTGAGAGGGCCAATAGGTCAGCAAAGGCCGAAGGCCAGGTACAGTGGGTCATGCCTGTAATTCCAGCACTTTGGGAGGTGGAGGCAAGAGAATCCATTGAACCCAGTTCAAGACCAGTCTGGGCGATATAGTGAGATCCTGCCCTACAAAAAATTTAAAAATCAACCAGGCATGGTGGCACATGCCCATAGTCACAGCTACTCAGGAGGCTGATGCTGGAGGATCACTTGAGCCCAAGAGCTTGGAGGCTGCAGAGAGCCATGATCATGCCAATGCATTCCAGCCTGGGTGACCCAGTGAGACCACATCTCCAGTAAAAATGACTTAAAAAAAAAAAAAGACCTAGAACACATCAAGAAAGGGTCAGTGTATTCTGACCCTTCTTGTACTGGAAGCCACATCAGAAGTCACATTCACTCACACACAAACAAGCCTGGGGACAGAGGCACCCAAAGACCAACCTTGATGAGAGGCTTCCACAGAGGCCAGAGAGGTCTAGAAGGCAGTGCCCGGCACCAGATAACCCTCACCTGCTACCATGATGCTAAAAGCTCCTCCAGGACCCAGGCGCCATCTCAAATAAAAGCCCCTCCAGGACCCAGGCACCAGCTCAAAGAAAAGCTCCTCCAGGACCCAGGCACCAGCTCAAAGAAAAGCTCCTCCAGGACCCAGGCACCATCTCAGATAAAAGCCCCTCCAGGACCCAGGCACCAGCTCAGAAGTGGGTATGCTGCTGGGGAAGAAGGAAATCCATCCTTCACAGGAGAGAAGAGCCTCAGATAGGAAGTGTGAATTGACCATACTTAAATTCTCAAGTAGGTATTTATCTGCAAGTGACTGTTTCAAACCAAAAAAGACCGAGTTATCTTGAGGTTGCTACATTATATGTTCTCTACAAGTGAGGGGAAATGAGGATGTGTGAGGCAGCGGGGTTATAAAAAAGTTCCATTTGGGATCATAGTAAGTGTCCATGCTGCCTCTGTAGTTGAGAGATTGGGTGGGGCTGGAAGAAATGGATCCACCCAAGAGGTATGAAGGAGCTAGGTTCCATGTTTCATATTAAGAGTTAGGGTGCTATGTTAACAACCAACATGTAACACACTGCGGGGGATGCATTTTATGCACAAAAGAACTCTGCTCAGGCCACGGCACATCAGTTCCTCAGATCCCTTACGAACTTACCCACCTCAAACCAACACATACCATTTTGTATCACGGCTATACATTTCAGAAAGAAAATTTAAAAAAAATTTTTTTTAAGACCCTTTCCTAATATACTTGACAAGCATTGCAGAGTGTGGCTGACCTCATTGCTGAAAAGCGATTGGAAGCTTTTGGACATCAGAAGGGCTGGTGAGAGAAAGAGCTGTGTAAACAGTGTTTGGCACATCCAAGGACTTGACAAGGAGGGGCCGCCTCTACTGACACCCTGTCATTCCACTTCTCCACCCACGGCCAGCAAAGTGTGTGAGGCCAGGATGAGCAGAGGGCCACAGCCTCCACCATGGGTAAAGATAAAAACATCAGCACACAGCTCTTCAAAGTCCAAAAAGTGTTCCCACAGTCGTCCTCCCAGTAGATGGTCCCATGGGACAGACAGGTCACATGACAGTCACCTTCCCCCATCCCTCCTCCTGAGATGCTAAACCTCATTTTCCCAGAAGTTGAGTACCTTGCCAAAAACACAGAGTTAATAAATAGCAGCAATGGACATTGAACTCAACTCAAACGTGTAATCTTGATCCATTTCCACTCTCCTCCCCACAATAACCAAACCACCTACACACCTGGTACCTCTGCACAGCTACAGAACCTATAGCCACCTGACATGAGGGGCATACATTTATCATGGAGCTCCGAAACTGACTCGGGAACTGGGTTTCCCTCGACAAACCAAAAATAATCTTGGCCTCATTTTCTTCATGGACAAAAACTGGTACAACAATCCTTCTCATACGGCTGTTACAGAGTTAAATAAAATTTTTGGAAACTTCCTAACACACAAGCATATGTTGCTACTGCTATGTCACCAACTGTCTAAAACAAGCCTTATTATCATCCTTACTTTTTCGATGACCAAAGCTCCATAACTTATTCATCCAGTCAAGGAGACTTTCTGGGGTGATGGACATATTCTGTATCTTGATTGGTATGATGGTTACAACAACGTGTATTTGTCTAAACTCTTACAATTCCACACTTAAGCCAGGTGCACTGCATTACATGATAACTTTATCTCAAATAAAAATTGTTTCAAAGACTACGTGGTGGTAAACAGCAGTGTGTACTTTGAAACATATTCATGAATTATTATTGGAATCTACAGGTTTTTTCCTTGTTCTTTTTGTATAATCTGCTTACCAACTAATCCTTCCTACCCAACTAAAATGCTTAAATGTTGACGATAGCTACTAGTTACCATTTTTGTCTCTCTCTCAGAATTACGTATTTCACTGTGACATCCTGAACATACTCATCTAGACCCTTCTACTAAATTAGGTCTCTGGCCACAACCCAGTAGGGTACGACAGCCACAGACTAAACCACCACCTGGAAAAGCAGGTCGGGAAGGATCACATGCCAGCTGCCTGCAGTCCTAAACCAACGGACTTCTGACAATCTCAACTGCATTTCTCAATCTAAGTCAGCATTCCTTCAACAATTTATTGAACAAAATTATAAAACATGATTCTAAATATGAGGAAACAAAATAAAGTCCTTGATGTCTAAGATATCACATTATATTGCAGCTGATTTTCAAAATTCCATCAGTATTTCTCATGAAAATCAGTCAACAAGTACAAGACACAAAACAGTAAGTTTTAGGATAGAATTGGGCCCAAAGTATTTCCTTTTTTTTTTTTTAAGACAAGGTTTTGCTCTTGTTGCCCAGGCTGGAGTACAGTGGCGCGATGTCAGCTCTCCGCAACCTCCGCCTCCCAGGTTGAAGTGGTTCTCCTGCCTCAGCCTTCCCAGTAGATGGGATTACAGGCATGCGCCACCACACCTAGCTAATTTTTTTTTTTATTATTTTTTGTAGAAACGGGGTTTCTCCATGTTGATGAGGCTGGTCTCGAACTCCTGATCTCAGGTGATCCGCCCGCCTCAGCCTCCCAAACTGCTGGGATTACAGGTGTGAGTCATCACGCCCAACCAAGTATTTGCTTTTATACGATGAGTTGTTTATATAGAAGTAAATAATTAAAACTACTATATATGCCCAGGGCTTATCAAAGGCGCTGTCAAAGCCTGTACAGTTATGCTAAAGAAATGATTTCATATATAGACTGTGCATGCTTTTAGTTTTTAAATTATATGCAGTTAGTTTTTTTAAAAATACCTACAAGATGGCACAGGTTGCTTGAGGGATGTGGGGGTACAGTGCGTGGGCAGGGCAGAGTTTACAGCTGAAATATAAAATCTTTACCCCAAAGTGTTAAATGACCGTGAACATTTCCTTGTTTAGAAACTTAAGAGTTATCACCTCTCTCTAAAGTCCACTTGGTGAAAAGGAAATAATTTTCCATTTTAATCATGCCAACACCAAATGGAAAATGTCTTTATGAGTATACAGTTACGCAAGCTGGCAACTCACCCTCTACCTCCCAACCTTTATTAAACATTGACTTCCTGCACCCTTTTCTTTAAAATGATTACCTATGTTAGGCTTTCTGCTGGCCAGTTAGAGTTCTTGAACAGAAGGAAATTGTATACATACATTTAACCCACAGCAGTAGTCCAGGGAGAGCCAACCTCCAAGACAGGGCCTACTTGTACAGTCCCAACCCTGTATATCCCTTAAAAGACAATTTGGAAATAGAGAAGTGATGACTTTTAGGCTAAAAATCATGACTCATATTCAGCTGTAACTGTATTTTGGGGGGGCATTCATTCTTCCCAGTTCTGACACCTGCCTCACCTCCTAAATTTCCATCTGGGATTACCTCCATTTCCTCCACTAATTACCTGCCTCTCTGTAGCTTACAATAAGGAAACAGAATTCAAGATTTCTATTTTTAAAAAATGTTTCAGAAAAGCCAATATTAGTTTCTATCCAGCATATAAGACTTCGGACTGCTAATCTATAAAATGAGATACAGAAAATAATCTCATTATTCAATTGATTGTTTCTATAGAGTTCTATTAGGACTTATTGGAAGAAACAGTCTGAAAGCTGTAACGTACTACATAAGTAGATACGTCATTGTAACAATCTATAACTGTCAATTTTCCACTTAATGCTATTAATCTGAAAGGCTTACAACATTTAACACATTCTGTGATTAGAAAATGGAAAACTAAACCATAATTCTAAGCTATACCATCTAAAATTTTACATATCAAAACTATTGAGTGGTGGCTCACGCCTGTAATCCCAGCACATTGGGAGGCCAAAGTCGGTGGATCACTTGAGGTCAGGAGTTCAAGACCAGCCTGGCCTACATGGTGACACCCCATCCCTACTAAAAATGCAAAAATTAGCCAGGCATGGTGGCAGGAGCCTGTAATCCCAGCTACCCAGGGGGCTGAGGCAGGAGAATCGCTTGAATCTGGGAGGTGGACGTTGCAGGGAGCAGGATCGCACCACTGCACTCCAACCTGGGCAATAGCGCAAACTCAACACACGGGGTGGGGTGGGGGGGCGGCGGGAACTACTGCATGACTTTTATCTCATTTTAGCACCAGTGTACAGAAAATCCTGGCAACATTAACATCAGTTTTCCTGGCATTTAAAACTAGTCAAATAACAACATCATATTGGGTGTGGGAAATGAACTGGTAGAAGTTCCATAACTTCCTCACCATAACACAAAACATTTATCCAAATAGTTATGGTCCCCAATTTTTCTCTTGTATAAGAGAGAGCACTCAAAACCTTCTCTGCCCAACCACAGGGCTGATGTGATCAGTTCTTAATACCATATTTACAATGTGCTTGTCACAAACATAGGGAATTGTTATTTCACTTTGCTTAAAAGATGAAAATACAGAATTGCTTTCATATTTAGATATTGTATATAAATAACAACATTTTTCAGTTGAAACTCTAAAATATGACTATTCTGGACTAGGTGAAAAATTAGAACAGGGGACGTCAGTAGTTTAATATCCGTAAGCGCATTATTAGATCAAAGTGATGACTCAACTGTCTTTAGACTGCGCTGACTGATAGCAAATGGTCAACATAATTTACACTTTACCAAAGATAAAAATATCTGCTCTGATTTTTTAAATGCAGTTCAAATGTAACAAAATATCAGCAGCTCACTAGACAAACTCTCAAGAAAAACAAGAGGTGACAAAGCTGGAGTCAGAATAAATAATCTCCAATGTTTGGTACAAATCAATTCTTTCTAAGGCAGAGGGAAAGTTATCAGCCTCCTGAGCCTAGAATTTAATTCCAACAGACAGCACCAGCAGATCGAAGCAACATCTCCACCAAGAATAAGCTGCAGATATTAAAATGAAACCCCTATCTATGAATCAGAAGATTTAAAACTAGAGACAAAAGAAGGTTATTAGCACCTATTGATCATCTTCTATATACCTGGCACCTGTGTTAGAATAACTCCAGGAGACAAGGTCCTATTCCCACCTCCAAGCATTCTGATGAGGCAACTTGGGTGCAAAGATAACGAAATTTCACCCAAGGTCACACAGCTAAGAGGAACATCTCAGATACGAATCCAATTTAGCCCGTTAACTCTGTGCACTCTCTGTGACATTATTGTACCAAATGTTCTGGATATCCATAACATGTTTCCAATTCTATAATAAAGTATGTCCCCAGGGTTTCATAATGGATGTCAGGGTGAGCAAAATCTAGCTAAATGGTGAAATACCTCTATCTGTTTATTCCAAATTCAATAAAAACAGGAGGAAGGAAAGAAGAAAAGCAGCCCCTGGCACTGAAGGATGGAAGGCTAATGATTCAACATCAAAACAACTCACACTTTATAAGCAGAAAATAGGTTTCATTTGATTATATATCTATAAGGTTACATATTTTTAAATGTTCAGCTATAACCAGCACTGTCCAACAAAACAGTCATATCTGCAATATAAAATGGTTTAGGTTTTCTTTCTCTTTTTTTCTGAGACAGAGTTTCACTCTTTTTGCCCAGGCTGGAGTACAATGGCATGATCTCAGCTCACTGCAACTTCTGCCTCCCAGGTTCAACCAATTCTCCTGCCTCAGCCTCCCAAATAGCTGGGATTACAGGTATGCGCCACCACGCCCAGCTAACTTTATATTTTTTTAGTAGAGACAGCATTTCTCCATGTTGGTCAGGCAAGTCTCAAACTCCTGATGTCAGGTGATCCGCCCACCTTGGCCTCCCAAAGTGCTAGGATTACAGGCATGAGCCACCACGCCCAGTCTAGGTTTTCTTCTAAGGACAGAAATGTAGGATTTTTCTTACCTCCTTTATTGACTGACCCTACTCTTTTAAATTCAAATTAGAAGTATATCCCTCTGCATAGGTGCCATTAAAATCACTATAAAGCAACATCTTGCCTCTACCAAAAACACAAAAATTATCCAGGCATGGTGGCACACATCTGTAGTCGCAGGTACTCAGAAGACAGTGGCATGAGAATCACTTGAAGCCGGGAGGTAGAGGTTGCGGTGAGCCAAGTTTCCACCACTGCACTCCAGCCTAGGTGACAGAGCAAGACTCCTTATCAAAAAAAAAAAAAAAAAAAAAAATCAGAAAGCAAAACAATTTAACATTAAAAAATAACTTCTTGAGAGCATTAAATGAAGTTCAACAACCAGCAATTCTAGTGAACTACTGAAAAGTTTTACATAAATGCAAAACTACTCTGAAACATAAATCTTATTAGATGTGATGAAAAAGAAAAATCCTAGCCCATAAAGTCATCTGAATTCCTCTTTAAGCTGCACATACATATTTCTCTAATCAGAAAACAGCCTAAGTCCCTAGTCAAGAGAAAATTGTCAACTTGTGATTATCTGCATGGAGAATGTAATAAATTATCATGAGTGGAATCAATTACATACATGTATTTGCATATGGGTATGCCAGATGTTCTGAAACTGACTCTTCATAAGAAAACAGTAACTCAGAAGGAACAAGAAACTTCCAGCTCTGATGCTCTGTTCCCAAAGGCGTGGCCTTTCAGTGGGACACAAGACCGAGGCTGAGCTACCTTCCCTCTGTTTGCCGAGCCTGAAACACTGGATGAGGCGGTGAGGGCAAGAGAGGGCAAGGAGCAAGGCAGAGAAAAACAGTAAGGAAATTAATACTAAAAAACTTTCTAGTAGCTGTGTCTATCTGAAAAAAGAATTTCAAAATCCCATGCCATCAAAGCTCTAGATGATTCATTCCAGACCACATCTGGAAGAAATAATTATAAAAGTAAAAATGTACCCAATACATACAGATTTAGACCCTATCCTTCAGAAGCAAAAAGATACTAGGAAAGGTAACTAAAGATTTTTATTGAGAGAAATTAAGATACACCAAATATTTTCCTTCTAAGTCCTTTTGGAGAGAAGGAATAGGTAAGCATGATTAAGGATAAGGATGCTTTACATAACCAAGATGTCAATACAGCCTATGTGACCAAACTTTGGTAGAGACAGCAGGTGGAACTCTCAAAGCAGGGCCCAATGTTAACAACCTGGGAGAATATTTCTAGTAACATGGACACTTACTAACATTTCCAAAACTGCACTTTTCACAATCATTGGGGTTTCTCTGACTTCTCCAAGAACTGAGGTCAAATTCTGCTTTTGTCTGTGCTCTTCTACCTCATAGTGTTTAGCCCATAGAAAGTGCTCAAAAAAAGGCCAGGCACAGTGGCTCACACCTGTAATCCCAGCACTTTGGGAGGCTGAGATGGGTGTATCACAAGGTCAGGAGTTCAAGACCAGCCTGGCCAAGACGGTGAAACCCCATCTCTAAAAAAAAAAGAAAAGAAAAGAAAAGAAAGTGTTCAAAAATGGCTAAAGCTGTTAAAAATCAAATGTAGGCCAGGCGCGGTGGCTCAGACCTGTAGGCCCGGCACTTTGGGAGGCCAAGGCAGGCGGATCACCTGAGGTCAAGAGTTCAAGACCAACCTGATCAAAACCTTGTTTCTATCAAAAATACAAAATTAGCCGGGTGTGGTGGTACATGCCTGTAATCCCAGCTACTTGGAAGACTGAGGCAGAAGAATCGCGTGAACCTGGGAGGTGGAGGTTGCAGTGAGCCAAGATTATGCCACTGCACTCCAGCCTGGGCAACAAGAGCAAATCTTAGTCTCAAAAAAAAAAAACAAAAAAGAAAACATAATATTCTAATAGCAAGGATTTTTACTCATGCTTTGTATTTATCATTTGACATGAAAATATAAACCTAACTATACACAGTGTATAAATGACTTGGTTCTATATGTGGGGTCTAGATTGGGGATCTAATAAAACAATATTTCTTGGTAGCCAGGTCCTGGCATGGCTCAGCCCTTTTAAATCCATTTCTCATTCTCCAATATCCTTCTACCCTATCCTGACCCACCAGCAAGTAGGACTTCTGCAATCCCCAATTTAAGTCTATTGGGTTAGGTTCACAATAATAAGCAAATATGGTTCAATTCTGTAATATGACTAAGAATGAAATGGTTACAGTGTAGCAGTTTACTATATAAAAAAAATAAGATTTTAATAGTGCAAGGTGAGTTAACCAGAATTCTGGGAAATATGACTCAACCACCTTGACAGAGAGGTCAGGGGAAGGCGGTAGGTCTATGTTGCAATGTCATCAGAGGAACTGCTCGCATCTATGCTGGCTTCTGTTTTTATTCCATAAAGTTAGCCACGTGAGCTAAGTTTTAAGAGGGCATGCAGTTTCAGCTTCGTATCATTCACTGCTAACAATCATTCAAAAATCTACAAAACAAACATAAAGGAAAACTAATTTCTTATTTGTCATTGAACACTGCTGAATACCTCATATGAACTGCTTATCTGAAATAAGGTGAAGAAATATTGATTCTTTGCATCCAGACTGGTCTACGCGTAAAGGCCCGAGTTAAATATTGCCATGTTTCCAATGTACAAAAAGTATAAAAGATAAGCTAACTACCCAAGAGTCAAGACTTAATGAACATGGTCACAAACACTATTTACACAAGAATGTATGTTAGGCCTCTTCTTCCTACTCTCCTGGTAAGCAGGAGCCTTTCCCAGGCTTTCTCAGGATTCCATTCTCAATGTCCATTTAGGATACAGCATTTCCTTAAATGTTTTAGTTAACGGTAGAAGATCAGGGTAATTATATTTGTTTAGTCCTGAAATTTAAACACTAATTTTCTTTTCTTCTGCATCAAGCTTAAGACATAATTTACTTATCAAGTACAAATTTTTGTATTTAAAAGAATAAGGTCATTTAATGATTTAAAAACCTCTTCCAACACCTTTTACCTTGAAGATCGATCTGTTCCTAGTCTGTTCTTCCCTTTAGCTGTGTTCACACTGCGTCCTAGCAATAAAGCTTCTAGGTTAGAATGAAGGTAAATGTGCGTTTTTTTCTTACTTTTATTCATGTAACTCGTGTGTACACAAGAACATTCTTCTTTTTCTTTTGAGACAGAGTCTTACTCTGTTGTCCAGGCTGGAAAGCAGTGGTGCAATCTCGGCTCACTGTAACCTCCGACTGCTGGGTTCAATTGATTCTCCTGCCTCAGTCTCCCAAGTAGCTGGAATTACAGGCATGTACCACCACACTGGTAACTTTTGTATTTTTAGTACAGACCGAGTTTTACCATGTTAGCCAAGCTGGTCTCAAACTCCTGACCTCAGGTGACTCACCTGCCTGGGCCTCCCAAACTGCTGGGATTACAGGTGTGAGCCACTGTACCGGGGCCCAAGAACATTGTTTCGTTTTTGTGTTTGTTTGTTTAAGACGGAGTCTCGCTGTGTCAGCCAGGCTGGAGTGCGTGATGTGATCTCGGCTCACTGCAACCTCCAGCTCCTGGGTTCAAGCAATTCTCCTGCCTCAGCCTCCCAAGTAGCTCGGATTACAGCACTGGCCATCATACCCAGCTAATTTTTTTATTTTTAGCAGAGATGAGGTTTCACCATGTTGGCCAGGTTAGTCTAGAACTCCTGACCTCAAGTGATCCGCCCAGCTCGGCCTCACAAAGTGCTGGGATTACAGGCATGAGCCACTGCTCCCGGCCCCAACAACAGTCTTCATTTAGACATGGGCCTGCTAGCAAGAATTAAATGCAGTTTATTTTTAAATAAATATGTTTTTATTACAATTGAGTATAGAGCTTAAAGTCCAAGGAAAACCTATGAGCTCGTCAAGCCTCCCCTGCCGCTCGACACAACCCACTGAAATATGAAATCAGTGCAATTTCAGGCCAAAGTGCACTCCCTGGAAGTGAGGTTTCCTTACAACCTCTTTGCCCTTCCCAGCTAGTTTGAGAAAATTGTGATTTGCACTTCAACTTTTTTCACTGCTCAAAAAGATTCTAATCAACGTCACTCCAAAAGTAAACATGTTTCCTCATGAGAAAGTTTAAGTGACCTTAAGATTATCTTCACTTAATTTTACAATTTCAAAATTAAATCTAGGTTACAATTTAAAAATTGTGTAACTGGTGTGTAGTCAACAACATTCTTAATTTAGACAGAAGCCTGCTCTTTAAATACATTTTTATTCCTTTCCAATATACAGCTTAAAGTCTAAGCTTTAATAAACAAAGTTGTTTTGAAATCAAGATTTATATGTGAATATATACTTCTGAAGTACCTGAAAGCTATTTACTTAAGTGAAGCACTTCCAGGTTCAACCTTGTTTATATAACTCTCACTTTGTTGAGAAAAGCCACCCTTTCTTCCTTGATTGTGTAACATTTATAAATCAGGGCCATCACAAGTTGCAAATCTGCTTATGGTGTCTGAAAATGAAGTTTTATCATCTCCATCCACATGGCAAAGATCAGCCCCCAAATTTGTCATCTCCAAAATGGAGTCTTTTTTGCCATCCAAGGCCACATGAACAAGAAAAAGTCATGCATTAATGTCATCATGGAAAATCGGCCACATAAAATAATAATCTTAAAGATTACTGAGGGAATTTTCTCTAAGAAAATAAATAACCAACATCAGGGCAATCATCTATAGAACTTAATTTAGAAATAAATTTTTAGGCTGGATGCAGGGGCTCAAGCCTATAATCCCAGCACCTTGGGAGGCTGAGATGGGCAGATTACTTGAGGTCAGTAATTCGAGACCAGATTGGCCAACATGGTGAAACCCTGTCTCTATAGAAATACAAAAATTAGCCAGGCATGGTGGTGCACACCTGTAATACCAGCTACTAAAGAGGCTGAGGCAGGAGAATCACTTGAACCCAGAAGGCAGAGGTTGCAGTGAGCTGAGATGATGCCACTGAACTCCAACCTGGGCGACAAGAGTGAGACTGTCCCAAAAAAACAGAAAGAAATTTTTAGGCTAGGGGCAGGGGCTCATGCCTATAATCCTAGCACTATGCGAGGCTGAAAGTGGGAGTATTTGCTTGAGCCCAGGAGTTCAAAACCAGCCTGGGCAACATGGCAAAACCCCATCTCTACCAAAAAAAATACAAAAATTAGCCGGGCATGATGGCACATGCCTGTAGTCCCAGATACTCAGGAGGCTGAGGTGGGAGGATCACTTGAGCTTGGGAGGTAAAGGCTGCAGAAAGTTATGATCGTGCTACTGTATTCCAGCCCAGGTGACAGAGCAAGACCCCATCTCAAAAAATTCAATTAAATTTAAAAATTAGAAGAAGTAATTACAAGTCAAATTCAACTTCTGGTTATACTGGACCATCTTAAACCAAGTATATAGACTCCCTGGTCAAAGTAGGCTTTTCCGGGCCAGATTTCAGGCTGGCTGGGGTCATACCATCCCATATAGTCCTTCATTTCCTACAAGACAGGATCTCCCATCCTTCTTCCCAGGAGGCCACAGTTATTACTGTACCTACTGCTAAGAGTCACCTCCCTCTGGGGCCTGCCTTCCTCCAGAGAAAGTCTGAGGCCTTTTTTTTTTTTTTGAGACATAGTCTTGCTCTGTCGCCAGGCTGGAGCAGCATAGCATGATCTCAGCTCACTGCAACCTCCGCCTCCCAGGTTCAAGCAATTCCCCTGCCTCAGCCTCCCAAGTAGCTGGGACTACAGGCATGCACCACCACGCACAGCTAATATTTTGTATTTTAGTAGAGATGGGGTTTCACCATGTTGGCCAGGCTGGTCTCGATCTCCTGATGATGTGATCTGCCCACCTTGGCCTCCCAAAATGCTGGGATTACAGGCGTGAGCCACCACGCCCGGCCGTCTGAGGTCATTTTTAATTGCCCCTAAGCACACAGATCCTGAACTCCAATTTCATCCTTTTGGCTCAAATAGAATCCTATGGCTTACTCTTAGGCTGTAAGGATGGGGAATAAAAGGGACTCAGGCTCTGATGGAGAATACACTTCATTCAGTGAAGCCTTTCAGGGTATATTTAAGCTTTCACAACACAGAAAAAGAACACAACTTTGAGAAATCAGGAGGACATGCTTCCCCCGCTCAAATAAATTGCAGAGTAGCAGTGTTGGAAATTAATCCAGGAAATTTTTTAACTTCATATACAGCACATTTGTCTGGACATCAAGACAAGACTCATTATCAAGTCAGTATAAAACCACAATAACGACTATAAAAAGAATATGTCAAAATGGCACAAGTAGATTTACTGAAAATATGTGGATTGTGGGCCTACTTTGTATAATCACAGAATAACAGATCTCAAATCTTTCAATCTTTGGGATCTTAAACTTTCTGCTCTGAACGCAAAGGACGTTGTTCTTAATATTATATAACAGGCACAATGGCTTCTCATCAACAAATGCAATCAGTTTTGCAACAGTCTCTACTCCAGGATATGGAAGTTCTTGTAATTAATTTGAAAAGATTCTAATTCAGAAATTCGGGGAAATTTTTTTTTTTTTTTTTTTTTTTGAGATGGAGGCTCACCCTGTCACCCAGGCTGGAGTACAATGGCATCATCTCGGCTCATTGCAACCTCCGCCTTCCGGGTTCAAGCGATTCTCTAGCCTCAGCCTCCCAAGTAGATGGGATTGCAGGCTCGCGCCACCACCCCCCAGGCTAATTTTTTGTAACATTAGTAGAGATGGGGTTTCACCATGTTGGCCAGGCTGGTCTGGAACCCCTGACCTCATAATCCACCCACTCAGCCTCCCAAAGTACTGGGGTTACAGGTGTGAGCCTCTGTGCCCGGCTGGAAAATTTTTTTTTTAAATTTTCTACCACAGTCACAAAGTTCATTTAGCAGTGTCAAAAATTCTGTTTTGACAAAGTGAACAGATTTATCGGCATTAAAGGAACTTCTGTATGTCAAAACCACCATACATATATAAAGCAAAAATAAAATGGGAAAAGTATCTACAATATGATTGGTAAAGATTTACTGTCAATCCATAAAAGGCTCTTATGAATTAATGGAAAAATACTAATATCCCAGAAAAAAATGTGGCACTATGTTAAATTTCAAAATGGAAAACAACTAGATTTCTTTGGTGTTCAAATCTGTCATCAAAGAAAGTGAAATTTAAATATAGAGACAGCACTGTTCACCTATAAAGCTGGCCAGAATATTTTTTTTCCTTTTCAAGGATGGTTCTCCATGTTGACAAGAATATGGTAACACAAGTATTCTCACAGAGTGCTGGTGGGAGCATAATTTGGTTAAACATTTTTTGGAAACCAGATGGCCAATATGTATCAGGAGATCTTTCAACCATCAGCTGTATTTCAAGGACTCTAAGGATATAAACCCTGCACATAAAGTTTTAAAAAGGTATTTGTTGCAAATGTATATTTAGTAATAGTAGAAATAAATGAAAAACAATTTGATTCATCTATGTAATGTATTATTACATAGCCACTAAAATGAGATTTTTGAAGATTTAATGACATAGAAAATTTTTCATGATACATTAAGCAGAAAAAACCTAGCACACAATAGTATATCTGGATAAAATATATCAATGTAATAAATTATGTTCCATATATTAACACGTATTTTCTTAAATATTAACTGTGATTATCTTTGGTGAAATTGCTTAACTCACTTTTCTGAATCAACCTATTTTTATACAGCAAGCATGCATTACTTTTGAAATCAAAACCAACAGGGTTAACAGGGCTATTAAGAAACAGGCTTTTTAAATGCTTGAGTCTACTAACTGCAGGTTCGTTTCCAAAAATATTATAAGAAATGTATCTAGAATTTTATAATCCTATTATTCTCCAAAATGTAACCTTGAATTATTGACATATAACTAAAAGGTCTTGTTCCAAACATGATTTTCTAGCAAGCACTACCAAGCAGATCTACCAAGCACCATTTTCTCTTCATAAATCTGATTTTAAAAAGAACAGGTGAAAAAAGTTGCTGCCAAGTTACGTAAGTTACTACACATTATTTTAAACTAAATTCCATTTCCAAGGTGTTTTGGTTTTGGTTTTAAGGATAAGCATGTAGTTCTAATCTTTTCTTTGTATCTTTCCTAATACATTGCTTATGAAAAAGAAAAATCTGTAACAGCACTTTGCACACTGTAAAGCATTGCATTAACAGGACATTATCATTTTAACTTAAATCGTCCATCATTTCCTGCCCTAACCATTCCTGAAAAAGATATCTGTCTACAGAACTCCAATTCCGTTTATGCAACTCCTTTTAGAGATATCCATGCACTGTTATCTTGTATACAGCCTCCTTAAGGAGGTCACAGGTTCCCAGGAAGCAATGGCTCCCTTTTTTAATCGCCTCCCTCTTACATTGCCTCCCTTCCTCCTGAAATCGACTCCTAAAACCTCCACTCCCACCCTCCAGCCCCAGCGCTGTGATTTAGTGATGACTGACTTCCAATCACCTTCACCTGGCAAAACTTGAAAGCTTTCACCCACCGTTTTGCCCAAGAGTTTGGTTTCATTGAAACAAAACACACTGGATTTCCTTTCTTAGAACACTGACTAGTTCAAATAAACAGTCTTTAACAGAGTATGTGCAGCAGGCTAAATGAAGAATTGACCTCTTCCTTCCTAATCCCAAATTACTTCAAGTCAAAATCAACAAACAACTTGGTAGAAAAGAGTACGTCTTCAAAAAGGAACAAAAAGGTTCCTCAGTAAACAACTAAGTCCACTAAGTACTACAGAGCCGTCAATAAGGTCACCTTAATTAAGACAGGATTTTTCTAGAGCTTGAAAAGTGCAAACGAGCTGCAGAAAGTAGCGAGGTGCGGCGAGGGGTCTTTGGGACCTGCAACAACCCAAAGGAACCTGCTTTCTCAGCCCTGATTCCTTCTGCTGAGAAGGGGCCCAGCGAGAAGACTGGGACAGCCGGCCCCGGGTGGGCGGCGTAAGGAGTCCACCGTCAAGCCCCTCGGTCACTTTCAAGGTGACAGCGGCGAGATCCGCATCCGTCCCTTCCGCAGGCTCTGCGCTGGCCCACGTGAGACCCGCCTCTGCTCCGCCGGCGCTGCCGCCCCATTTCCCCCGACCAGCTTCGGCCCCCAGGCCCCCGGAACGCCTCCTCCCCTCCCCGGGGCCGGTCCCGGCCCCCAGAGCGGCGCGCTCGCCTGTCCCCCTCCTCCACCCGGGCCGCGGGGCAGCGGGAATAGAGCCCAGCCCGCACTTACCCGCAGCTCCTTCGAGCCCTCCGGGAGCAGAGACAGAGAGGCGGGGAGCGCGGTCGGCCTTTGGACCCTTGGCGGGGGCGCCGCGGACTCGCCCTGGAGGCCTCGGGGGCGGCGTCTGCACCTGGGAGCGCGCGGCGCGGCACCACCCCACCCCGGCGGCGGCGGCTGCCCGGCAGGACCGGGAGTCCCGGAGCCCCGGAGCCCCGGCCTCCCCGCCTCCCCGCCTCCCCGCCTCGGGGGCCGCCACGGGGTGGAGCAGGGCGGGGAGTTTGGGAAACTTGTAAATAGCCGAGCTCAGGCCTCCCGCCCACACCCACGGCGGCTCCTTCCGAGGGCTCCCCTCCCGCGGCTCGCGGCAGGAGACCGAGTCCAGCCGCTGTCCCAGGGGCCGGCCCCCTGGGGAACCTGAAGGACGTGCAAAGCCGTACCTCGGGGTGCTGGGCTCCGCTCGGCTGCTCGCGCCTTCCGTTCGCGCTCCCGGGTCCCAATCCCGAAGCCTCGCGCGCTCCCGGGCTAAGTGCCGACGCGCCCCACGCCCCAGGCGCCCGCCCTGGACGGAGCTGCACCTGTTGCCACGTGCGCCACGGGGCGCTGCGGCTGCCACTGCCGCCGGCGCACCTGGCTGTACCGCGCGTCCCCGGACCGCACTCTACCCCGCAGGGGCCCGGGGCTCCGCGGCACCCGGCGCTGGGGCCTAGGCCAGACCGGGGTAGGTGGGGGATCTGCCTCCTGCTTCCCTCTGGCCACCTGCAGGCCGCGAGGCCTTGCACCGCAGGGCGGGTAGAAGGTGGGACAGTTGATGAGTTATCAGAGCGGAGGCTTGCAAGGAAGGAGTCGTGATTGTCTCTTAGAAAGGCCGACTGGCAGTCTGTATTACCTTCATGCCTCTAGCAAGTTTACTAGCAAGTATTAAAGGTCAAAGCAAGGAGCTCTCCAGCTGTGAGAGCTTCAGATACAACGTGGAAAGGAGTCTAGAACTCTAGAGGGAGAAACTAGGCCCGACCTACTTTTCTCTAAACAAACTTAGTCCTTGCTCTTTGCTAAACTGAGCAGATTTCATCCACAGCTTTCTTTTAGGCCCGTAAAATATTTTCTTCTAATAAAGCATATTTTTTAATAGAAAACTTGTCCGAAGATGCTATTCTGCCTCTGAGAGATGTAACATTACTGAACCATTAAATATCAGACAACCTGAGAACAAACTTTTAATAATTTTAATACTTTCTTTGTGATTACCTGATAGGGGTTTGCTAAAAGCTCTTAAAGAGAAGTGAATTTTTTTGAGAATAAATCTAAGAACTCTGTATTGCACAATTTTCTATACGGTGAATATTAGAATAACTAACAGATGTCTTGCCATTGACAGATGTAAAGCCTTTTCACGTGTATAATGATCCGATCCATTCTTTCCTCACTATAAAACACAGGGGTATATAGGTCAGATTATCTCCATTATTCAAATGAGGAATTGAAGCTCTGAAAGGTCAAGTGACCAGCACAAGGTCACACAGCCAGTGAGGGCAAGTGCAAACCCCGCAAGCCTAACTCCTAATCTTCTTTTTTAATTCTATTACATAATGACACCTCTCACTTGCTTTTGAAATCCCTGCTGTCCAGATAGACATGCAACTAACATGATCCGTGATGTTAGGAAAGACATGTGATTCATTTTAAATAGATTAAACACCACTGGATGATTCTCCCTATGCAAAAGCACACAAACACAAAACAAAACGCTGACATAGTTTCTGCAAGTCACGAGGCAATTATGCTAATTAGCAACAAGCCTCCAGTGCTAAGCAGAATACCTCTTGCGTTAAACATATCATTTAATCTTTATAACCCTCGTGTGACCTAGTTGATTTGGTCTAAACCCCACAATCCTATTGTGTGGCTTAGTTATATCTCTAAATACGGAACCTGTTTTACTTCATTTTTGTTATCAGATGGTTTGAGGGGGAAAAATACTATCTTCTGCTAAGTAACCAGAGCTTCTTTTGCTGGCACTGGGGAATCTGAAACTTAGATTCTAATTGTATCCACATAAAAACAAGTTATCTTGTAGGGGCATCTTCAGAGACTCCTCAAGGCAAATATTCATGAAATGGGGCTATTGACTTTTCTTTTCATCTCGGTTCTGGGCATGTTGCCATGTTCTTGATCTCTGAACTCTAATGCTGACCTGCTACAGACTCCAGGAGCAATGTTAAGGATAAAATAATAACTCACATAACTTTGTGGCCCTTTGTCCAAAAAAAAAAGTTGCCTCAGTTTTTTTTCCTCCACAAGAAAATGTAAATTAATTAAAACTATATTGAGAAACCGTTTTTTCACTTATCAGATTGTCAAAGATTAGAAAGTTTGATAACCACAGTGTTTGGAAAAGTACAGACAAGCAGTCACAATGGAAATGTGAACATAAATTAGAATAACCTCCATAGGGGGAAGGTCAGAATACCTAACAATATTGCAAATATACATATATAATAGTTGATCTTGGCCAAGCATGGTGGCATGATGACTCAGGCCTGTAATCCCAGCAGTTTGGGAGACTGAGGTAGGCAGATCACCTGAGGTCAGGAGTTCAAAACCTGCCTGGCCAACATGGCAAAAACCCATCTCTACTAAAAATACAAAAATTATCCGGGCATGATGTCATGGGCATGATGTTACACACCTGTTATCCCAGCTACTCAGGAGGCTGAGGCAGGAAAATGGCTTGAACCTGGGAGGTGGAGGTTGCAGTGAGCCAAGATTACACCACTGAATTTCATGCCTCAAAAAAAAAAAAGAGTTTATCTTACGACACACATGAGAAATGGCAAGTATATACAAACTTGTTTATTTCATCATTGTGTATAATAATAAAAGGTTTTTTTAATACAAATATTCTTCAGTAAAGGACTGGTAAATCATGACACAGGCATAAAATGAAATCCTATGAAGGCCTTTAAAAAAAATGAGAAAGCTCTTTGTACTGTTAGGAGATCATCTCCAATATATATCATGTGCATTTTTTAACACAACACAATTATCTAATAGTATGCTACAATTTCTACTAAATAGGAGGAAATGATATACACTTGTATGGATACATATATAGATATATTTGTTTGATAAGCATAAAATAGGCCGGGCATGGTGGCTTACACCTTTAATCTCAGCTCTTTGGGAAGCCTAAGAAGGAAAGATCACTTGAGCCCAAGAGTTTGAGACCAACCTGGGCAACTTAGTGAGACCCTGTCTCTGTAAAAAATACAAAAATTAGCTGGGCATGGTGGCATGTGTCTGTAGTCCCAGCTACTCTGGAGGCTGAGGTGGGAGAATGGCTTGAGTCTAAGAGGTTCAGGCTGCTGTGAGCCATGATGGTGCCACCACATTTCAACCTCATGACAGAGCAAGACCCTGTGTCAAAACAAAACAAAACAAAAACCCATAAAATATCATAAAAGATATACCAGAAGCAGATAATATTGTGTCTTGAGATGGGAGTTGGATAGTTAAAGGGCAGCGTTTGAAGAGAAACTTGTTACTAAATACGATTTTGTACTTTTTTTGGATTTTGAGTTGTGTAAATAACGGAACCCATTCTAATATTTTAAAATGTTTCACCACATGAAGTTTTGCCATCAGGAATGACTAAAGTTTCTGTCAGTGAATTTCACTTATACATAAGATAAATGACTGGCTGGGCATGGTGGCTCACACCTGTAATCTCAGCACTTTGGGAGGCTGAGGTGGGCAGATCACCTGAGGTCGGAAGTTTGAGACCAGCCTGACCAACATGGAGAAACCCCATCTCTACTAAAAATACAAAATTAGCCAGGCATGGTGGCGCATGCCTGTAATCCCAGCTACTTGGGAGGCTGAGGCAGGAAAATTGCTTGAACCTGGGAGGCAGAGGCTGCAGTGAGCCAAGATCGCGCTATTGCACTCCAGCCTGGGCAACGAGTGAAACTCTGTCTCAAAACAAAAAAAAATCTCAATAGATGTTTTCAACCCTAGTTCTTCTTTAGTTGTCTAAAAAAGATGACTCTAACATGAGTGTGGTGATAACGATGAATTAGCAAATTCCTTACTATTTTATTAGCAGTGACATCTCCCTAGGGTAGAGCTTCCAGCTAACTTTCCCAAAGTCACATTCAATCACAAATGAAAAAAGTATTCCAGGCTTTAATTCCCAAGGGAAATTCCATGGAGTCATTGCCTTTGTTTCCAGTCTGGGACCCTTTTTTGTTATTTCTGTTTACTTACAACACCATCTCATTGAGAAGGGAGTTGAACATTTTTAAAAGACAGGAACATTGAAAAATAAATATTTTTATTTACATTTTTAAAATACATTTTATTTTATTGTACATTTTAAAAATAAATATTTCAAAGTATAAATATTTTTAGCATAAAATGGGATTCCCAGAAAAGCATACAGGTAACAGTAAACATACAATTGAGCAACAAATTAAAACACTGAGCTTCCTGAGAGCCATGTGCCCCAAGAACTTACATAACTGTCATTTTCAAAAGAGGCTGATAGTTTCGCAAAGGAAGCAAAACTTTTCCTAGCACTGAATTCCAAGAAAAAATTCTGTCACTCATTTTCAGTTCAAGACTACAAAATGGAAAATGACAATATACCATTAAAATACCATAAGAAACTTTATATGGTTATTTTTCAGAGTGACTGTGAATAAAACTAGAAGTTTCTTTCTTCCTATTATTTTTAATACAGACGGGGTCTCACTATGTTGCCCAAGCTGGTCTTGAACTCCTGAGCTCAAGCAATTCTCTGGCCCTGGCCTTCCAGAGTGCTGGGATTACAGGCCTGAGCCACTGTGCTCGGCCAAAAAAACCCAAAAAGTATTGTAATAAAACTCAACTTGAGGAATTAACTCACCAAAACAGGGACTAGTCTTTTAACAGCATAATGAGATCAAGGATTGGCTGTAAATAGAGATGCGTAGAGACAGCAGCTTCTCCAGATGTACTTCTGAAAGTCAAATATGCTCGTGGTAAAACTCGAACATCTCCACAAATCCCTTGCCACAGAGGTAGACACAGTTGCTTTATACAACATTCCAGAATTTTTCTAGTGAGCCACTCAGTACATAGGTGCTAAAGCGTTGTCAGAAGTTGCAGTAATCTCTGGCAAAGTCCCAGAATGCTGGAATTTTGTGATACTGTCCATGACCTTTTCTTTGCTTTTTGAAGAGAATATGTGTGTTACAAATAGTCATATGACTTTTAATTCTTGTATCCCAAGATGGTGAGACATGTTGGTGAAATACACAAACTGACCAGCTATAGCAATGGCTGCATAAAAGAAAGGAGGAACGTGAGAGCAGTGAATGGTCCTGACTTATTTACCAATAACTCCCAGGTTCTTCATTATCTATTTTTTTTTCTTAGTGGACTTGAAGACCCAACTGGACTCTCTTCTTTTTTATTTTCTTTTTATTTTTAATTATTATTTTTTGAGACGAAGTTTCGCTCTTGTTGCCCAGGCCGGAGTGCAATGGTGCAATCTTGGCTCACCGCAAACTCCACCTCCCAGGTTCCAGTGATTCTCCTGCCTCGGCCTCCCAAGTAGCTGGGATTACAGGCACCCACCACCACACCCGGCTAATGTTGTATTTTTAGTAGAGATGGGGTTTCTCCATGTTGGTCAGGCTGGTCTCAAACTCCTGACCTCAGGTAATCCACCCGCCTCAGCCTCCCAAAGTGCTGGGATTACAGGCATGCGCCACCGCACCCGGCTATTTTCTTATTTTTGAGACAGGATCCTGCTCTGTCATCCAAGCTAGAGTGCAATGGTGCCATCATGGCTCAACTGCAGCCTCAGCCTCCTGGGCTCAGTTGATCCTCCCAAGTCGCTGGGACTGCAGGTATGTGCCACGATGCCCGGCTAGTTTTTGTATTTTTTATAGAGATGGGGTTTCACCATGTTGCTCAGGCTGGTCTCGAACTTCTTGGTTCAAGTGGTCTGCCCACCTCGGCTTTCCAGAGTGTTGGGATTACAGGCGTGAGCCACTGCACCTGGCCCTGGACCCTCTTCTTAATGTACCAGAAGGGTGACTACTAGAATAGAAATGTTCTTATGCCAAAGTCTGAAGATTTGTAAGTATCTCAAGAAAGGAGTTTTTCATTGCAAGTTCAAAGCAGTAGAACAAATGAAGAAATATAGCTTCCTCCTATCAAAATGACCTGCACAAGTTTCAAAAACACTTTCATCTCTCCGTACCATGGAAGGCATCTTTAATAGTCCTATTCCATTTATAGACTCTGTAGAAGGAACTGTTCTTAAAACATGATGCCAAAATTATTTTAGTTCACACACAAACAAGTTGTCCTGTAATTCTACTGTGGGCCTCCTCATATTAGGAAGAAATTAAGAAAAATGTAGTACCACCAGTTTGTTATGCAACCACTTTTAAAATGTTTACTTTGCTTAAAATGTCATGACTAAAGAAACTACTCGTCTGCCTAATCCACTCTTGACCGTGAATCATAACTGTGTGACATCTGGGCTTGGTCAGGCTTTACTCTAATCAGATTGAGTCTTTCCTTAAAAGAGGGAAGTATTTTCAATTTCAAAGTATTTAGTGCTTCAGGACAAACATTAATAACAAGTCTGTGGCTTTAAGGCCTCATACCTTAGAAACCACCAGTCTACTTAGATTTTTTTTTTTTTACTTAGACTTTTTGAATTTGCTTTTAATGTATGCCCCTGGTGTTGTTGTCTTCACCAAATAAAAGCCCTAAGAGAGCTGCCACCGCCAGCGTCTTCCAATTTGCTGTGTTCGCCGTTGGGCCTTGTTGACTGGTCAGTGATCACCTAAAAAGAGTGCAAAGAGTCATGAAGCCTAGTGGGTTTAGTCTTTCTGTGCTAAGACCAAGCCAGATCCAGGCTGGGTCTACTAACTGATTTCTGGCTCATTCCATTTGCAATTTTTGGTCTTGATTCATAGTTCCTGATTCATGATTGATTCTGAAATCCTCCCCACTTGCAAGTGGTATGCAGTCAAGCAGGCCAAAGCGTTCCGTGTTCTAACAAATGTTTGCAAACCATAATAATGTAGGAAGAGAGCCATAAACTAAATGAACACAGCAATTAGCCCTCATGCTGTCACTTAAGCATTCCTCAAAATATAATCATGCTTCTAAACATGGGCTGGCAATTCAGGAAAGAGCCACTGAAAGTATTAGCCTCACGATTTTCTCTCTACAGTGAGCATAGACTACCTATGTCTAAACCACATTGCAGTGTGCCAACATTGTGAATTAGTGCCTGATGAGATACCTGAAAGTAAGACAATCTTACTTTTAGCCATCTAGAACACTGAGAAATCCAGCTGCTAGACCAGGATGGAAACTTAACACTACCAAAGATTGATCTATTTGGGTAAGTATACTTCTGATCTCTTTGGGTAAGTATACTTCTGATCTCTTTGGGTAAGTATACTTCTGATCTCTTTTTGAGTACTGTATTAGTCCATTTTCACACTGCTGTGAAGAACTGCCTGAGACTGGGCAATTTATAAAGGAAAGAGTTTTAATTGACTCAGAGTTCTGCATGGCTTGGGAGGCCTCAGGAAACTTACAATTATGACAGAAGGCAAAGGAGAAGAAAGAACCTCTTTACAAGCCAGCAGAAAAGAGAGAAAGTGCAGGGGAAACTGCCACTCTTAAGTGATCAGAGCTTGTGAGAACTCCCTCACTATCACGAGAACAGCATGTGGGAACCACTCTCATGACCCAATCACCTCCCACCAGGTCCCAACATATGGGGATGACAATTCAAGATGAGATTTGGATGGGGACACAGAGCCAAACCATATCAAGTACCTACAAAATTATACTGAATCTTCACTAATTTGCAAACTGATTATCTGCAAATCTTAGAGAATAAAACACAAAAATATCGTTATCCCTCCAAAACCAAGGACATAAATTGGAGTTACTTCTAACTTAGCTTTGACACCTAGATATGTTTTCATCGATTTGACCTAACTTGATCTCAGTTTCTCTTTTATAGAATTAGTTATTTAGATCAGAGGTCCCCAGCCCTGGGACTGCAGACTACCAGTGGTCTTTGGCCTGTCAGGAACCTGGCTACACAGCAGGAGGTGAGCAGCAGCAAGGGAGCATTATCACCTGGCCAGATCAACGGTGGCATCAGATACTCATAGGAGTGTGAACCCTATTTTGAACTGCACATACAAGGGATCTAGGTTGCACGGTCCTTAAGAAAATCTAACTAATGCCTGATGATCTGAGCTGAAACAGTTTAGGCCAAAACCATCCCTTCCATACTCCATTTTGTCTTCCAAGACAAAAGATTATTCAAGGCTACTATGAATACCTTTATATGGAAAAACTAGAAAATCTAGAGGAAATGGATAAATTCCTAGAAATATACAACTCTCCTATAGTAAACCAGACATAAAAACAAATTGGAAACTGAACAGAAGAATAACGAGAAGTGAGACTGAAACAGTAATAAGAAAAATTGCCAACAAAAAGTAATCCAGGACCAGATGGATTTTCAGCTGAATTCTATCAGACATTCAAAGAAGAACTGGTACCAATACTACTGAAACTATTCCAAGAGATAGAGAAAGAGAAAATCCTCCCTGAATCATTCTATAAAGCCAATATTATCCTAATACCAAAACCAAGAAAAGCCATAACAAAGAATAAAACTACAGGCCAATATCCCTGATAAACATAAATGCAAAAGTCCTCGACAAAAGCATTCTCAACAAAATACCAGCTAACCAAATCTAATAGCATATCAAAAAGATAATGCACCATGATCAAGTTGGTTTCATACCAGGAACGCAGTGATGGTTTAACATACATAGGTTAATAAATGTGATATACTACCTATGGTTGTCTTATGAAAGTTTTGTCAAGTAAATACCTCAGGAAGTGCTCATGGAAACAATCTTGAATTTTTGCACAGTGATAATGTTTTATATGCTGCCTTTATCTTGGAAAGCTACTGACTTACATTTTGATATGCAAATTGGCTGGGTGTGGTGGCATACACCTGTAATCCCAGCTACTCTGGAGACTAAGGCAGGAGAATCGCTTGAACCTAGGAGGCGGAGGTTGTAGTGAGCTGAGATCGCACCACTGTACTCCAACCTGGCGACAGAGTAGCTGAGCCTCCCAAATAGCTGAGCTCTCCCACCTCAGCCTCCCAAGTAGCTGAGACCACAGGAATGAGCAACCACATTCTGCTAATTATTTTATTTTTAGTAGTGACAGGGCCTAGGCTAGTCTTGAATTCCTGGGCTCAAAGGATCCTCCCACCTCAGCCTCCCAAAGTGCTGGGATTATAGACATGAGTCCTCGAACCCAGCCTGGAAATTATTTTTATATTTAGCTTTAATAAAGTATGGATAGCCATGTAGAAATATAATTGGACAAAAAGAGTATGATCTAATGTTAATAGACGAAGTAGGGAAACCCAGGAAGGCCTGGGTTAGACAGTAAGCTTAGACAGAAAGGCCTGTGTATTAGTCCATTCTCATGCTGCTAATAAAAACATACCCAAGACTGGGAAATTTGTAAAGGAAAGAAGTTTAATAGATTTACAGTTTTACATGGCTGGAGACACCTCACAATCATGGTGGAAGGCAAACAAGAAGCAAAGGTATGTCTTACATGGAAGCAGGCAAGAGAGCTTGTACAGGGGAACTCCCATTTATAAAACCATCAGATCTTGGCCAGGTATAGTGGCTCATGCCTGTAATTCCAGCACTTTGGGAGGCCGAGGTGGGTGGATCACAAGGTCAGGAGATCGAGACCAGCCTGTCCAACATGGTGAAACTGCCTGGCTACTAAAATACAAAAAAAAACAAAAAACAAAAAAAAAACTGGATGTGGTGGCAAGTGCATGGAGTCCCAGCTACTTAGGAAGTTGAGGCAGGGGAATTGAACCCAGAAGGCAGAGGTTGCAGTGAGCTGAGATAACGCCACTGCACTCCAGTCTGGCAACAGAGCAAGACTCTGTCTCAAAAAAAAAAAAAAACCCATCAGATCTCATGACTCTTATTCACTACCACAAAAACGGTATGGGGGAAACTGCTCCCATGATTCAATTATCTCAACAGGGCAACCCCCTTGTCATGTGGGGATTATTGCAATTCAAGGTGAGATTTGGGTGGGGATACAGCCAGATCATATCAGCCTGTCTTTCTAGATGATTTTTTTTAAGCCTCTCCGAGTACGTACTTTTTTTGTGTGTATAGGGCAGGACCCTCTCTGGAATGGCGATCGTATTGCCTATAGTTAAACAAAGTAGCTCAGATGTTTTTTGACCAGGTTTTACACAGAAAGGTGCAGGGAAAATTACAGTAATATTTTTAGGTTTTATGGCTGGCTTTGGGGCAAAGAGGTTCTCAGTTGTATGACTCTCCTTGGAGAAGAGTGAGTCTAGTGTCTATGGCAACCTTGAAGGAGAATGGAACCTTAGTCTAGACAAGTCTTAGTCTTAGACAAGAAGACAAGAGAAAATTAGAGGGAAAAAAAAGTTTTGCTTCTAAGACTGTTTCTGAGGCCTTTATTTTGGGTGTTCTTTGAGTCCCAACACCATCAAACAGATCTTGGTAGTCACCCGCCCTGTATGGTGGGCACTCCTCAACAGCACCAAGAATGAAATGCTCACACAGGTTGGCCGAAGTCCCTGTGGATGCTAAGAGGGTGCCATAGAGAGGAAAAAATGAGCGAGCAGAAGGAAACAAGCTTTTATTCAAGATCTACTATGTGCCAGATATTTTGCTAGTAGCTTCCACATATATTATTTGATTTGATTTTATCTAACAATCACCTCAATCTTCTGAAGTAGAATTTTCAGGTCTTCCTAAGTCCTATACTTATTCAACAAGAAATTGTGAGAAACTTAATCTCCATGAAGGAATAGGAATCAGTTCAACTGCAACAGAGTAGAGGTACCTGAGTCAGCATTAATGAACCTCGTGAGGCCCTTCAGTGTTTGTCAAAACTGCTCCTATTTATAAAGGAAAGAGGTTTGACTTACAGTTCTGCATGGCTGGGGAGGTCTCAGGAAACTTACAGTCATGGTGGAAGGGGAAGCAGCCATGTCTTACATGGAAGTAGGCAAAAGAGAAGTGCAAGCAGGGGAAATGCCATCATATCTCATGAGAACTCACTATCATGAGAACAGCATGGAGGAAACCACCTCCATGATCCAATCACCTCCCACCAGGTTCTTCCTTCAACACCTGGGGATGACAATTCAAGGTAAGATTTAGGTGGGGACCCAAAGCCTAACCACATCAATATGTATCATGGATTCAAAGATTTCTTAATGAAAATTATGAGTTATTAAGATTAATTATGATTATGATAAAAATAACACCAAACCTCGAATGTGCACCATGCACAATTTTAGGCATTTTACACTTTACATATATTGTTTAAATATTCATAACAACTCTATTAGGTAGATATTATTGCATTCATCTTCTTTTTTCTTTAAGAGACAGGTCTTGCTATGTTACCAATGCTGCTGCTAGGCTCAAATTCCTGGAGTCATGTGATCCTCCCACCTTGGCCTCCTGAGAAGCTGGGACTATAGTCATGTGCCGTGTTGTCCAGTAGGTAGATACTATGATATTCATTTTATAAGTGATGAAGTTGAAGCCCCATCTAGTTATGAATATGCCCAGTGTCACACGGCTAATAAATAACAGGATTAGGATTGAAATCCATGTCAGTCTGACCTCTGAGCCACCAAATACACTGCTTCCTTATAACTCTGCTCTTTGGACATCTACATTTGATTTACTTTTGTGTTTCAACCCCAGATGTATAGTTCAAAAATAATATATAACTTTAAAACTAAAGATAATCTTTAATGAAAAGAACCAGAATTAATCATATAATCTGTTGTTAAAAGAATCTCTCTTAATGAAGAAATGTAAGTCAGAAACACTTGAGCCAACTTACTTAAAAAGCAGAAACATAAAGAGGATACCCCGCCACCACTATCAGTAAACAGAGAATGTAAACAGATTTAAGTGTGTTTTACATATTCTATGGTTGCATACTTAAAATGTCAGCAGAATCAAACAAAAAGTAGTTATACACAACTAGAAGACAATTTACCTTATCAATAATGCATTAAATACCTAACAATAAAATTAACTCCAAACAGGTGTTTTCTTTTAAAAAAAATTGATTGAAGGCACAAAGATTTCATGACAAAGATGCCAAAAGCAATTGCAACGAAAGCAAAAATTGACAAATGGGATCTAATTAAAGAGCTTCTACACAGCAAAAGAAACATCATCAGAATGAACAGACAAACTACAGAATGAGAGGAAAATTTTGTAATCTACTCATCTGACAAAGGTCTAACATACAGAATCTACAACCCCATTAAAAAGTGGGCAAAGGAAACAGACATTTCTCAAAAGAAGACATACATGAGACCAACAAAAATAAGAAAAAAAAGCACAACACACTGATTATTAGAGAAATGCAAATCAAAACCACAGTAAGATACCGTCTCACACCAATCAGAATGGCTTAAAAAGTCAAAAAACAACAGATGCTGGCAAGGTTGCGGAGCAAAAAGAATGCTTTTACACTGTTGGTGGGAGTGTAAATTAGTTCAACCGTTTTGGAAGACAGTGTGGCAATTCCTCAAAGACCTAGAAGCAGAAATACCATTTGACTCAGCAATCCAATATTGGGTATATAACCAAAGGAATAGAAATCATTCTATTATAAAGATACATGCACATGTAAAAATAAATAAACAAATAAATAAAAAGATAAGTGTACACATATGTTTATTGCAGCACTATTCACAATAACAAAGACATGGAATCGACCTTAATGCCCATCAACAATAGACTGGATAAACACACTGTGGTGTATATATATGCCATGGACTACTATGCAGCTATAAAAAGGAACGAGATCATGTCCTTTGCAGGAACACGAAAAGAGCTGGAAGACATTATCCTCAGCAAACTAATACAGGAACAGAAAGCCAATCACCACATGCTCTCACTTATAAGAGGGAGTTGAACCATGAGAACACATGGACACATGTATGGGAACAACATACAATGGGGCCCATTGAAGAAAGTGGGTTGGTGGGAGTGAAAGCATCAGGAAGAATAGCTAATGGATGCTGGGCTTAATACCTAGGGCATGGGTTGATCTGTGCAGATCTGCGCAGCAAACCACCATGGCACACGTTTACTTACATAACAAACCTGCATATCCTACACAAGTACCCCAAAATTAAAATAAAAATTGAAAAAAAATTGATTAAATTCTAATAAAAATGTTAAACATACCTAAAGAACTATTCTTTTTTAGAGATTAAATAAGACATCAATTAAAAATGTTTAACATATAAATTATTGCAGTTACAAATTCCTGTGAGAACCAATAGTGAAAAATAAATGAGTGACGATATCAAAACATTTTCATTCGTAATAAGAGTGAACTCAGCAAACTTGGAAAACTGAACATACTGGAACAATGATCAGAATCATATGGTCTGGGTTATCACAGTCTGAAATAAGAATCCAACCTATAGGGCAAGGGAAAACCACATAATAAATCGTCTTCCAAATAGTTGGCTAACAGGCTGGAAAAAAAATCAGGTTAGATACATAAATACCCAAGACCAAACAGTATAATAAATTCCAGCTGTATAAAAAAGTAAAAGCACTTTTTAAAAAACGGAAAAGTGGTTTATCTATCTCATATGTGAAAAAGAACATGCATTTTTATTTTCTTGTTTGAGACACTGTCTCACTCTGTTGCCTAGGTTGGAGTGCAGTGGTGCAATCATGGCTCACTGCAACCTCACCCTCCCGTGGCCAAGCCAACCTTCCATCTCAGCCTTCCAAGTACCTGTGACTACAGGCACACGCCACCATACCTGGCTAACTTTTTAATTTTTGTGGAGACAAAGTCTCACGATGTTGCCCAAGCTGGACAACATGCACTTCGAATCACTGCAGAAAACAAAGATTGTTACCAGAAGCAGGGGAGATTAATTGAACATAATTAAATTTTTTAACTTTCATGCAACAAAATGTAAAATAAAAATGCTATAAAGAAAACTTTCTAGTATAGAATAGATAATGTTACAAATATAAACTGATAATAGCTTTCTCCCAAAAATATATGAAAAAATAAATAATTAAGTAAATCAATAACCACTTTTCACTTGATGAATGGACAGTTTTCAAGAAAGATTATTTAGACTACATCATTGTGTCTTTAAAAATCACAGTTTTATTAAAAATGAAAATAAAGATCAATTAAACACACATGAAGACCATCTTACAGACGCATTAAGCTGGAAGACCTTTTCTTTTCTTTCTTTCTTTTTTTTTTTTAAAAAAGACGGGGTTTCACCATGATGGCCAGGCTGGTCTTGAACTCCTGACCTCAGGTGATCCACCCACCTCGACCTCCCAAAGTGCTAGGATTACAGGCGTGAGCTGCCATGCCCGGCCTTTTCTTTCTTGCTTGCTTGCTTTTTCTTTCTCTCTCCTTTCTTTTCTTTCTTTCTTTTTCTCTCTCTTTCTCTCTCCTTTTTCTTTCTTTCTCTTTCTTTCTCTCTTTCTCTCTTTCTTTTTTTTTTTTTTTTTCTTTCTTGAAATGGAGTTTCACTCTGTTTCCCAGGCTGGAGTGCAATGGTGCAATCTCAGCTCACTGTAATCTCCATCTCCCGGGTTCCAGCAACTCTCCTGCCTCAGCCTCCCGAGTAGCTGGGATTACAGGAGCCCACCACCACACCTGGTGAATTTTTGTGTTTTTAGTACAGACGGGATTTCACCATGTTGGCTAGGCTGATCTCAAACTCCTGACCTCAGGTGAACCACCCACCTCAGCCTCTGAAAGTGCTGGGATTACAGGCTTGAGCCACCATGCCCAGCCTGGAAGACATTTTTTAACTTGCAACATCCAACCTGGACAAGTCTTTGAAAGGAAAGCAGACATATATTTTGTACGTTAATGGTAGAAATGTAAAATGGTCAGCCGGGCTTGGTGGCTCACGCCTGTAATCCCAGCACTTTGGGAGGCTGAGGCAAGTGGATCACCTGAGGTCAGGAGTTTGAGACCAGGCTGGCCAATATGGTGAAACCCCGTCTCTACTAAAAATACAGAAATTAGCCGGGCCTGGTGGTGCACACTTGCAATCCCAACTAATCAGGAGGCTGAGGAAGGATAATCACTTGACCCCAAGAGGTGGAGGTTGCAGTGAGCCGACATGGCACCACCTCACTCCACCCTGGTTACACAGCAAAACTCTGTCTGAAAAAAATAAAAAGTTTTATCATGAGACTAATTGCAATTCTCTTGATCTTTCATACTTTATAGATATATGTAAATGTAGGAAGTATATATATTATATATAAATGTCATTTACTTATGACATTTATATATAATATATATAAATTTTACTTATATACAATTTACTTATATAAATGAATTTACTTATATATAAATGATACTGATCTATATCAGTACTGTATACTGATATAGATCAGTATCATTTATATTTAAGTAAATTATATATATTATAAATATTATATCATATATAAATGACATTTACTTATATACAAATGAATACTGATATAGATCAAAAGGATTTTGATTGATCTAAACAGTATAACAATATTAATTACATTTCTATATTTTTGCAGAAAGTGCAATTGTGACAATGATGTGTAACATTTATAGAATGCTTGTTATATGCCAGGCAGTCTCCTAAGTGCTTTTACATGTATTAGTTTTATTTGAGCTTTGCAACAACCCTATGTGCTGAGTTCTATTCTTTAGTCTTCATTCTGTAGATGAAGAAATGAAAGCACAGAGCAGTCAAATAAATAACTCCAGGTTGCACAGTATAGCTGAACTGTCTCAAAGTGGCAGCATCTGTCTCAATAGTTTAGATGATTTCTATTTGCTAATTGCTTTAATCAGTCTCCAGATTCTGGTTCTTACATCTCATGTCTACATCCCCATTCATTTCTCTAGTGTGAAAAAAACAGAACTGAAAATCTCAAGAGGATTCCAGGAAGTCAAAACAATGAATTATTGAATAAAGAATCTGAAGAAAATATAGAACTATACTGAAAAAAGAATTCTGTTTAGTGAAATAGAAGTAACAATGAAGGGATATTGATAATGGAGAGGCTATGTACATATGAGGGGAGGGATATATTGGAAATCTCTGTATCTTCCTCCTAATCTTGCTGTGAACCTAAAACTGCTCTAAAACAATCTTCTGAAAAGAAATAATCATGTAGTAAACATGTTCTGGGATTTAAAAACAGAGACTTTTCGTTGCCACCTCCCTCCCCCTCTACACACATACAGGGTCATCTCCGTCTTCGTTCCCTTACTCAAACAATTTGCACAGACACAACCACTGGGCTCCAATAATCCTAAAGTTTCTAGAAAATCAAGCACAGAAAAAGGTTAAAACCCGGAAGGAATAAAATAATTCCTTTGCATCCATTGCATTTCTCAGGAAATGAACTAACAAATTCATTGCTTTTAAAAGAGGACATTTTCTCAATGAAATTGATTCCAAACCTTCATTAGGGAGACTGTCCCAGGTCAAGCTGACCTGTCAGACTTCTTAGCTGATGCCTGACCTATTTCTTATCTTTAGTACAGAGACCAAGGTGAATCACCTTTTAAAAACATATTAGACTGTTGACATGTCTTCTATTTTGTACTCCAGGTAAAAATGATAAACCAGGAAAAAGAAAGTAAAATTCAACCTTAGGCTCATGGATCTGGAGCAGATAATTATGAGTTTATAGTATCCACATGTATTTGATGAAGCTCTGTGTACCATAAAAGCTCCAATGACAACAACCATAAAGCAAAGACATAAAAAGTTTTATCATTAGAATAATTTTAATTCACTTGATCACTCTGGGTAACAAAATCCTCCAATCTACTGGCCCAAGCCATTCAGCATATTGGTTTCTCTACCATTAAATATTTATTTTCTACAGTGCTTTTTGGAAGGCAAACAAAGCAGCCCCTCTGCTACTTTATATTGATTCCTGGGTTGTCCTGAGGAAAAGCTTTCAGGAAGTTTAATAGGTTTGAATGATACTTAGATTTAACCTGTGATTAGCAAATATACTTCCTTCTTTTTATTTCAGTAAGAGAGTACTAGAACTTAGATCTTTATTGTTTCGTCTAGTCAGTGCTGTCATTATTAATCAAGATCTCAAATGGCACTTGTTCTGTAGTGTAACTGATCTATGCAGAAGAATATGAAAACAGCAAAGAGGGCAACTATGCATGCTGTTACTGGACAAGATTTTAATTGCTTTATAAGGAAGTTATGCAACCAATGAGGAATGGAGCTTTTGGAGTGGCCTGACGCTGAAGGTTTCAGGTGTATTTTTGCTTTCTTTGAAGAAATAACTAAGTCATTTCATGTAACAAAAAGGCCGTTTATCAAGAACTACTTAAAGCTGCTTTAAACCTGAGTTTGCAATGCATAGAATATATTTAAGCAGTCTTAGTACCCTTTTTACTGGATGGTTTTCACAGATTTATCCAATTTGAGATTTATCCATTGAGAAGTCCCTTTGGTTCAAGTATATATGTCTTCTCTTCCATAAAGCAGATTTAAATGAAAGAGTGCAATCTGTTATCTCAGACATATCAGTTATAAATTTGATGTGGTAAATTTATGAGAGGCCAATTATTATTATGAAAAAATAGATGGAAATACATGATAGTCATTTACTGTTTATTAGAGCTAATCTAAAAGTATGTACTAAAAATAAACCATTTCTTCCTATATGTACTTTACTTTTTACTTTAATCCTTTATATATCCTTTAAATAAATTAAGAGAAGAAAAAATGTCATTTATATTTATCCACATATTTTCTATTTCAGGTGGTCCTCATTCACTCCTGTAGATCCAAGTTACCATCTGTTATTATTTCCTTTGTCACCTGAGGAATCTTCAGAACTATTTCTTCCTATATATACCATGTACAGATAGTCTACAAAGTCCATTATATGATGTATAAAGCAAAGCATATGATGTAGTCTCTGCCCTAATTATTTAAAATTTATATAAAACCTTTTGTTATTTATTTTTAAATTGTTATTTTATTTTATTGAGATGGAGTCTTGCTCTGTTGCCCAGGTTGGAGTGCAATAGCATGGTCTTGGCTCAGTGCAACCTCTGCCTCCCAGGTTCAAGTGATTCTCCTGACTCAGCCTCTAGAGTAGCTGGGATTACAGGCATGTACCACCAGGCCCAGCTAATTTTTGTATTTTTAGTAGAAAAGGGGTTTCACCATGTTGGCCAGGCTGGTCTCAAACTCCTGACCTCAGGTGATCCACATGCCTTGGCCTCCCAAAGTGTTGGGATTACTGACGTGAGCCACTGCACCCAGCCTAACTGGTTATTTTCTTATTTAGACACCACATATCAATTTTCTTACTGTGGTGATATGAAATAGCAATTAACCTTGAAATATAATTCATTTTTCTCTGTTACTACATTTCCCTTAAGAATTACAATAAATTATTTTACTGAAAAACATTGTCCTTAACGTACAATGAGCTAATCATTCAATAATTGTGACGAAGTACAGTTATCTAAATTATTTCTGTGTAATAACCTGAGGTTCTAGTTAAGCCCTCCTTCTCATTCTCTGCTTCAAGACATGTCAGTGATTAGAAGATCAGATTATGTTTAAGTAAAAACAAGCCATGTTTCTCAGTGCTTTATCAAGCACTAAACACAAAGGCATATTTTAAAAAGTAGTCAACTGGAGTTCCACTTTTGGTAATGGTAGGGTAGCTGGCAACAGACTAAATCTCCTGCAGATCACACTTATATACTGCGAAAAAAATGTAAATAATGTCTATCTAAAGGCACTGGAGAGTGTCTAGAAGCAGGCAGAAATAAGAAGGCAATCAGTCCTTTAAAGAAGGGAACTATCTATGTCTCTTCAGTTGAGGATATTGCCCAGAGCTTGTGGTAGAAAGAATCTAGAACTGAAGCTTAAACTACAATTTTAATTGCTTGAAGAGTTAAAGGACAGGATTTGGGGCTGCCAACATGGCTGGATTGTGAGGGGAGAAATTTCAGAAAGATGGTAGCCACAGATATGGGAGCCTCTAAATCTGTGTGTAAATTCTCTACACACATTCCTGCAGACCTCTGAACTGTGTGTGTGTGTGTGTGTGTGTGTGTGTGTGTGTGTGTGAAACTCCAAGTAACCCAACAAGGAAGCTGAAAAACTGAGTACAGATTTCAACTAATGCCCTGACAAGGTAGATAAAATTTGGAATTTGAGTCCAGCTAGAACAAAACTCAACACTCAGCCAAAAAAATAGACAATCAAGAGTATTTAAAATGTATCATCAAATGAACCAGGTTTAATCAAAACTTACTAGACATACATGCAAAGAAACAGCATATCACTTGACTCAGAGTTAAAAAAAATTCAATCAATAGAAGTCTATCCCAATATGTCTCAGATGTTGGAATATACAAAAAAGATTTTTAAAAAATTGTTTTAAATATATTTAAGAACTTAAAAGATAATATCAGCAGAAAAATGGAAACAAAAAGCAAAGCAAATTCTAGAATGAAAAAAGTGTAATAAGTCTTTAAAATGGGCTTAACAGCTGATTGGAAACAGTAAAAGAAAAGATTAGGGAATTAAAAAAAAAAGATGAACAGAAATTATCTAATTTGAAAAACAGAGAAGAAAAAGAAATTGAGAAAAGTGAGGAAAGACCAAAGGATCTATGAAGAAACATCAAACATATGAACACAGATATACTTAGAGTCTCAGAAGGAAAGGAGGTAGAAAATGGGGTAGAAAAATATTTGAAAAATCAGCGGGGCACTGTGGCTCACATCTGTAATCCCAGTACTTTGGGAGGCCAAGGTGGGTGGATCACCTGAGGTCAGGAGTTCAAAACCAGCCTGGCCAACATGGTGAAACCCGGTCTCCACAAAAAATACAAAAATTAGCTGGGTGTGGTGGCATGCATCTGTAATCCCAGCTACTTAGGAGGCTGAGGTAGAAAAATTGCTTAAACCCAGAAGTTGGAGATTGCAGTGAACCGAAATCATGCCAGTGCATTCCAGCCTGGGTGACAAAACAAGACCCCGTTTCAAAAAAAAAAAAAAAAGAAAAGAAAAATATTTGAAAAATCCTGGCCAAAAGTTTCCCAAAATTTGGTGAAAACATAATTGTATAGATCTAAGAAGTTCAGCAAACATAGCAGAAAGAAAAATACAGAAAACCATGCCTAGACACATCATAGTAAAATAATTTTTTAAAAGATAAACAGAAAATCTTGAAAATATCCATAAACTACACATGAGAAAAAGGGACTGATCAATCAAACTTTGACAAGTCAAGAGAAATTAAAAATAGACTCCAGGAGACAATGGCATTACATCTTCCAGGTGCTGAAAGAAAAGCCTGTCATCCCCAAAGTCCACATCCAGTGAAAATGTCCTTCAAAAATGAAGAAGTAAACACATTCTCAAATAATGAAAAGTGAGAGAATGAGTCACCAGCCAACGTGCACTACAAGAAATGCTAAAGAAAATTCTTTGGGTGACAAAGGAAATAATAACAGATCATAACTTGGATCTGCAAGAATGAATAAAGACCACCAGAAATGGTGAGTATATGGATGTATGTAAATGGCTACATTTTTTCTTCCCTTATTTAAAGGACATATGAAAGGTTAAAGTAAAAATTGTTACATTATGTTGTAGAGTTTACAATATAAGCAGATGTAATATCTATGATAAAATAGCACAAAATTGGGCAAATTATGCAGTTGCAAGACAGTTTACATGATGTAATATTATGATGTAATATACATATTAATGATGTAATTTACATGATATAATATTAATGATGTCATATTAACTTTAAGCAGATTGTACTAAAATTAAGGATGCATATTGCAAGCTCTAGAATCACCACTAAAAAATGATGTAAAGAAGTAGAACTAAAAATTCAGGGGCCAGGTATGGTGGCTTATACCTATTATCTCAGCACTTTGGGAGGCCGAGGCGTGTGGATCACTTGAAATCAAGAGTTCAACACCAGCCTAGGCAACAAAGCAAGACTCGGTATCTACAAAAATTAAAAATAAAAAAATTAGCTGGGTGCAGTGGCATGCACCTGTACTGTTAGTTGCTCAGGAGGCTGAAACAGGAGGATGACCTGAGCCCAGGACTTCAAGGCTACAGTGAGGTATCATTGCAGCACTATACTCCAGCCTGGTAACAGCCTGAGACCCAACTACTTAAAAAAAAAAAGTCAATAGAGAATTGAAATGATGCTGATGGTCATACCTGAGGAAAAAAAAAGAGAATTGAAATGAAATACTAAAATATTGTATTAAAATAAAAGAAGGCACAAAAAGAGAAACAGAGAAACAAATATTAGACTGGACAAATAAGAAACAAATAACAAAATGACAGCCCTAAATCCTGAAGTATTTATAATTACATTATATATAAGTTAAAATGTAAAGATAATTAGAATGAATTTAAATAAGAGTCAAAGATATGCTGTCTGCAAGAGATGCACTTTAATTATAAAAACACAAATCATTTGAAAGCAAATAAATAGAAAGGATATACCATGTAAACAAAAACAAAAAAGCTGGAAAGGCTTTTTTAACAATTAAAAATACATGCTTTAAGAGAAGGAGTTCTACCAGAAATAAAGGCATTGTATGATAATATAGAGGGTCATTAATCAGGGAGACCCTATCATTAAAGTATATCTACCTAATCATAGACCATCAAAATATAATAAGCCAAAATTGGCAGAACTAAAGGGATAAATAGACAAGATCACAAGTTTGAGTGAGACTTTAATATAGCAGTCTCAGTAAACAATAAGATAATGAAAAATCAGTAAGAATTTAGAGTATCTGAGAAACATTATCAAACAACTTGGCCTAATTGATGTTTATAGCGCACTTTACCTAACAGCTTCAGGATATCATATTTGCATATAGAACATTCATCAAGATAAAACGTAAGTTAGGACAATGAATAAGTCTCAGTAAATTTCAAAAGGTTGAAGTCTTACAGAATATATTATCTGATTATAATTAAATTATAAGTAAATGTCTAAAAGAACCTCCAAATAGAAATTAAACTGTATACTTTTAAATGTGTTGAAGAAGAAATCATAAGAAAAATTAGGAAAACAATGGAACCAAATGATCGCAAAAGTACATTTCTTCCAAAAATCTGAATTCCCAAATAGAAGTTTGTGAGACTCAGCTAAAGCATGGCTTAGAAAAAAATTTAGAGCTTTAAATGGCTATATTAAATAAAACCTTCAAATCAATGATCTTTCTACTTAAAAATCCAGAAAAAGTAGGAAAAATGAAATCTACAGTAAGTAAAAAAGAATAAAATAAATAAGAGTAAAAGCCAACAATATAGAAAGCAGACCTAATAGAGAAACTTAACAAAGTTAAAGCTGATTCTTTGCAAAGATTAATAAAATGGGTATATCCTGGTGAGACTGATAAAATGGAGCAGTGGGACAAGAGACCGTAAGAGAAAGAATACAAATTACCTATGTGAGGAATAAGAGGTAAGAGAAGAATATCATAATCCACTTTATGTCAATAAATGTGATAACTTAGATGAAATGAAAAATTACTCAGAAGACCACTTATCACACTTGACACAAGATGAAATAGAAAATTGGGATAACTGTATATCTATTACATAAGCTCTTTCAGAAATCAGGAAAAATAAATGCTTCTCAACTCATTTTATAAGACGATCAAAATACTGTTATCTGACTTTGTCAGCATAACTCTAACAAAGACATGTACAAAGGAAATTAGAGACCAATGTTCCTATTACGAGCACAAGAATCATTAACAAAATATTAACCAACTTATGTGACAATATGTTAAAAAGGTGGTATATCATGACTAAGTGGGGTTTCTTCCAGGAATGCAAGGTTTATCAATATTTGAAAATTAGTGTAATTTACCATATTAACAGAATGAAGAAAAAAACACATGATCATTTCAATAGATGCACTTGTGACAAAAACTCTCAACAAACTAGGAATAAAAAGAAACTTCCTGAACCTGATATAGAACATCAGTCAGTATACACTTGATGGTTAAAGAGGCAACTCCTCTTACATGATTGGAAAGCAAGCAAGGATGCTTCTTCTCTTTTAACGTCTATTCTATTGGTAGTCTGAATCAGTTTGATAAGCCAAAAAATAGAAACAGAAAACATAGCAATTGGAAGGAAGAAGGAATTGATTCCTATTTGCAGATAATGTAATTCCTTATATAGAAAATCTTAAGGAATCTGCAAAAAGTTACTAGAACTAATATGTGAATTTAGCAAGACTTTAAGATACAAGTTCAATTATAAAATAAATCAATTGCATTTCTACATGCTAACACTAAACACATTTTTAAATCAAATTAAAAGGTTATTACTTTAACAATAGCTTTAAAACATAAAATACTTAGGAGCAAATTCATCAAAAGATCTGCAAAACCTCAATGTTCAAGGCTACAAATACTAATAAGAGCAATTAAATAACATATAGAGATACACCACGTTCAAATGTTGCTAGACTCAATACTATTAAGATGTCAGTTTTCCCCAAAATGATCTTAACTATAATCCTAGTAGGCATTTTAGTAAAGGTGACAATCTGATTCTAAGACTTACTGGAAATGTAAAGGGCCTAGACTAGCCAAAACTATGATGAAGTAAAAGGACAAACCTGGAAGATTTTTATTATTTAACTTCAAAAGTTGTGTAATATTGGCAACAGGATGGACATATAGACCAATGAAACAAAGTACAATGCAGAAACAGACTGATATCTACCTGGTCATTTCATTTTGAACAAAGGTAGCAAAGCAATGCAGTGAGGAAAGGAAAGTGTTCAATAAACGATGTGGAAAAACTAGATGTCTACATGGAAACAAAAGTACCATAACTTCTACCTCATTCATCTGTGGACCTAAATATAAAACCTTAAACTATAGATAGTGTTTTTAAAAAAAACTTAAGTCTACTGTGAATACCTCAGGTAAGTGAAGATTTCTTAGAACAGAGTAACAACCACAGAATTTTTAAACGATAAATTAAACTTTATCAAAATTTAAACCTTCTCATTAAAAGACACTTTAAAAATGAACAGGAAGCCACAGACTGGGAGAAAATATTTGTAAAGTATATATCTAACAAAAAATTTGTATCCAGAATATATAAATAACTGCAACTATTCATTATATCAATGCAAGAAATAAAGTAAATAAAATCATTAATAGACACACAACGAAGGAAATGCTATGCATGTCCAATAAGCACATGATCAAGTTCTTTATTAGTCATTGGAAAAATGCTAATTTAAACTTCCCTGAGATACTAGCTTATACTCAAATGTCTAAAATTAAAAATACTCAAGACACCAAATATTGGCCAAGAAGTGGAGCAAATGGAAATACATTGCTAATGGGAATCAAAAACAAAAAGATTGGTAATGTCTTATAAAGTTAAGTATATACCTGCTCTATGACCAAGAAATTCTACTTCTAAATGTTTACCAAAGAGGAATTAAAACATAGGTCCAAAAAGTCATGAATGAGAACATTCACGGTCATCAAAAACTGAAAACAACTGAATTGCTCATTAATAGGTGAATGGATAAACCAATTGTGATATTGTACACTCAAACAATGAAACACTATCCACAGGAAAGACCTTCTAATATATCTAAAATATGGATGAATCTCTCAGACACTGTGCTGAGTAAACTAAGCTGGACACGAACAGTATGTTCCATAATTCCACTTATATAAATCTCTCAAAGAGGTTAAAAAATACGTGTTGAACATCTATGTTGGAAAAATAAATCTGGAATGGAAAAAAAAAAAAAGAACACTGTTTGCCTCTGCCAGTGGTGATAATTAGAAAGAAGTATAAGGGAACTTTTAGAGTGAAAAAAAATGCTCTAAATTTTGTGGAGGGTTAAACAGAATATGCATGTGTCAAAATTCATCAAATTGCACACTTCAGATTTGTGAATTTCATGGTATTTACATTTTACCTCAAAGATAAAGAACCCAAAACAAATATTAGCTCTAGTCGGTTTGCTTGTATCAGTGGATTAGCAATTCCAAAACATGCTTTTGCATATTCCAGGTTGGAACAAATTTATGAATTTATCGAGGATAAGGAAAGCCAGGCTTTTCACTGTTCATGGAGAAAGTGAGCAACATTGAAAAGGGAAACTAAGCTGTGGTGTTGGATTGGAATCAGAGGTACAAATACGAAATAATGTTTTTTAGTATCTAGATATAGATTTATAGATAGAGGCAGCAATAGTTATAGATACGGAAATACATAGATATGTATATACATGTATGTATGTATACGTGTCTATGTAAGTGTATGTGATTCCTCAATCTGTTCACTCATTGGATCTAGAAGGGCCTCTGGCAAAGAACACAGCTGCTATCTAGATCATTGTCCCTAAATATCTTTAATAAATGGAACCTGGGTTCCTTGAAGGAATGCTGATTCCAAAACTAGAGCGGGAAAAGTGGAAGATGAATCAGGAACATCTTATTGTATCTGTAAGGATATGCTCAAAATATGATATGCACATATCAACAGGACAGGGGTTGGCTTGAAGTTGTTGCCGCTAACCCAAACTGGCAAAATTGCACATTAATGTAAATAATAGTAATACTGGGTTAGAATCTATTGAGTAAAGTTAGAATGTATGAGTCTGTACTGATATAAATAAAAGGAAGGAAAGGAGGGAAGTGTGTTAGACCATTCTTGCATTGCTATAAATACCTGAAACTGGATAATGTAAGAACAGAGGTTTAATTGGCTCGTGGTTCTGCAGACAGTACAAGAAGTGTTGTGCAGGGCAGGGCGCAGTGGCTCACGCCTGTAATCCCAGCACTTTGGGAGGGCGAGGTGGTCAGATCACCGGAGGTTCAGGAGTTCAACCAGCCTGACCAACATGGTGAAATCTCGTCTCTATTAAAAATACAAAAATTAGCTGGGCACAGTGGTACATGCTTGTAGTCCCAGCTACTTGGGAGGCTGAGACAGGATAATTGGTTGAACCCAGGAGGAGGAGGTTGTAGTGAGCCGAGACCGTGCCACTGCACTCCAGCCTGGGTGACAGAGCGAGGCTCAGTCTCAACAACAACAACAAAAAGTGTGCTGCTTGCATATGCTTACGGTGAGGGCCTCAGGAAGCTTCCAGTCATGACAGAAGGCGAAGGGGGAACAGGCATCTCACATGGCGAGAGGGGAAGCAAGAGCGAGATGGGGGCAGTGCCACACACTTTTATTTTTAATTTTTAAAATTTATTTTTAGATTTTTAAGTGTTTGATGCTTGTAGGTACATAGTAGGTGTATATATTTTTAGGGAACATTAGATGTTTTGATACAGGCATGCAATAGGTAATAATCACATAATGGGGAATGGGGTATCCATCCCCTCAAGCATTTATTTTTTGTGTTACAACAAGAATCTAATTACTCTCTTTTAGTTATTTCCAAATTTACAATTAAGTTATTGACTACCGTCATTCTGTTGTGCTATCAAATAGTAGGTCTTAGTCATTCTTTCTATTTTTTTGTACCCATTAACCATCCTCACCTCCCCTCCAGCCCCACCCTTCCCGCCCTCTGGTAGCCATTCGTTTATTCTCAATGTTCATGAGTTCAATTGTTTTGATTTTTAGATCCCACAAATAAGCGAGAACATGCGATGTTTGTCTTTCTGTGCCAGGCTTATTTCACTTAACATAATAATCTCCAGTTCCACACACTTTTAAACAACCAGATCTCCAGTGAACTCAGAGCAAGAACTCATTCCTCACTAAGGAGATGGCTCTGAGCCGTTCGTGAGGGATCTACCCCTGTAATCTAGTTGCCTCCCACTAGCTTTCACTTCCAACACTGGAGATTACATTTCAACATGAGCTTCAGAAGGGGCAAACATCCAAACTATATCAGGAGGGATGAAAGGAGGGAGGGAGGAGGAAAGGAGGGAAGGACAAAAGGAAAGGAGGGAACAAGGGAGGGAGGAAGTTTGTTTCCTACACTACCAGCCTCAAAGGAAATATGTTAACATAGATTGCATAGGGTTTTGCAATCATATATACTCATTTTAATACCTATACTCTTTTTTATTTTGAGACAGAGTCTCACTCTGTCGCCAGGTGCCAGGCTGGAGTGCAGTGGCACAATCTCAGCTCACTGCAACCTCCACTTCCCTGGTTCAAGCAATTCTCCTGCCTCAGCCTCCCGAGTAGCTGGGACTACAGGCACACGCCACCACGGCCAGCTAATTTTTGTATTTTTAGTAGAGATGGGGTTTCACCATGTTGGCCAGGATGGTCGTGATCTCTTGACCTCGTGATCCACCTGCCTCGGCCTCCCAAAGTGCTGGGATTACAGGTGTGAGCCACCGTGCCCGGCCAATACCTATAATCTTTATTCAGCATTTTAATTCACTATGTCCATTTCCTATTTATGCCAGCTGAAGAACATGTGGCGTTGAGTTATTTGAAATGCAAACCTTTTTCCCCATTTTATCATTTTGTTTGCTGTATTGGTTTTCTATGGCTGTTGTAACTAAATACCACAGATTTAATGTCTTAAAACAACACAAGTTTATTCTGTTACAGTTCAGGAGATGAGAGTCTAACATGAGTCTTAAAGGGCTAGAATCAAGCTATTAGCAGGGCTGGTTCCATTGCCAAGCTCCAGGAAAGAATCCTTTCCTTGCCTTTCCCGTTCCCTTTCCCCAACAGGTCTTTGACTTTGCCTTCTGCTCTAACAGAGTCCAATCTGTCCCTCTGTTTGTTTCTTTTAAGAACACCTGTGACTATATTTAGGACCCCTGAGGCGAATTCAATATAATTTTCTCATCCCCAAATCTTTAACTTTAGTCACATCTGTGAAGTTCCTTTGCTGTATAAGGCACACTCATGGGTTCTGGGCATTAGAACATGGACATTTTAAGACGCCATTATTAAACCTACCACATCGATTATTCTAACTGTTTAGTCTCTGTCTGCCAGAACAATCAAATAAAATGTTTGTCATTATAATAATTTGTATTTTTATTATTTTACTCTTTAGGTGAATTTACAATATTTTATTTCATATGAATTAGAATATTAAAAAATATGAAGGCTAAACTTATAATTAATAATTATGTATACTTTTTTTTTTGAGACAGGGTCTTGCTCTGTGCCCCGGCTGGAGTGCAGTGGTGCAATCACTACTCACTGCACCCTCTACCTTTTGGGCTCAAACAATTCTCCTACCTTAGCCTCTTGAGAAACTGGGAATACAGATGTGTGCCACTATGACCAACTAACTTTTTTGATTTTTTCTACAGATGAGGTCTTGCTATATTGCCCAAGTTAGTCTTGAACTCCTGGGCTCAAGCCATCCTCCTGCATCGGTCTCCCTAAGTGCTGGGAATACAGGTGTGAGCCACCACACCTGGCCTGAATATATTATTTATATATCATTTATAAATAAAGATATAATAATAAAAAATCTACATTTCATAAGACTATTCAATTTGAGGTTTTTTTCATTAGCTCTCTTTATACTTAAGATTCTATATAAAGAGTAACTAGGAAAAGTAATAAACAAGAGTAAGATTTGGAAGATACTGTATCCTATTCTAGATACCTAGTCATTCACTGAACAAATACTTATTCAGTCCCAAGTGCTATTGTAGATTCTGTCCAGCAAAGAAGAGTCTATTTCCATTTGCCCTTCTCTCTTATGGCAGATTGTTTTTGCCAAGACGGTTATAACATCTCCCATTTTATCTGCTCATCTTAACATGCGAGTTGTCACTCCTCGCTCTGAGAGGTGGGGACTATATTCCTCTTCTTCGAATCCAGGCAGGACCATGATACAGCAGTTTAGCTATGCTTCTAACCTTAACTTCTAAGGTTAGGTCCTAGGAGTTAGCACAGCTGCTGCCTGGCGCGCTCAGGATGATCGCTCTTGGAACCCAACTCCCACACTGTGAGGAAACTTAGGCCACATGGAGAGGCCACTGTGTTCCATTATGTGGGCGTTTCAGGCAAAAGTTCAACAGCCTCAACATCACTAGCCAGATATGTGACTATGGAAGCTTTAGAGAATAACTCCACTATTTCAGTTGAACCCCAAAATCATGAGAAATAGTAATACGATCACATACCTGTTCTAAGCCACTAAGTTTTGGAGTGATTTGTTATACAGTGACAGATACCCTACTTATTTTATGAACATAAATGATCCTTACATTTCATAATATAATACATAAAATTTAGAATGATCTCGCTTCTTACCTATTTTACTAAACTAAATGATACCATGTATATGTCATTCTTTGAATGTCATAAAAAATAACAAATTAAATTCAGAGTGCTTTCTGTGTGCCTTTTAGACGGTTATTGATGAGTTAAATGGATTTAAAGAGTTGTTCAAGCAAGAATTTCAAAAAAATTGGAAGCTTCATGACTTGCTGGGACTAAATCACGATTGCCTTGTTTATTATTTTTGTTTTTTTTTCCTTTCTGTCTCATTTTAAAGCCATCTGACTTTCAAAATTATCCCACAAAATCTGGTGCTCTTCTAGCTTTCCTCTCTCAGTGTCTGCTGTCATCACTCGTGTGGTTGCTCAAGCCAGAGGCTTAGGAGTTGTCCTTGACCTGTCTTTGCCATCTATATCCAATCTACCACTAAGTCCTGACCATGTCTTCCCAAAGAGCTTCTGAATTTTTCTGCTTTCCATCTCCCATGGCACGATCTCAATTCAACAGAAACCTATCAATTGTTCTCACCAAATTTCTAGTCTTTACTAATTCCTTACATCAGAATACAAATCTGGTCATGTTACTGCCCTGCTTTCTTTTTTTTTGGGAGGGGGTCTTACTCTGTCGCCCAGGCTGGAGTACAGTGGCATGATCTCAGCTCAATGCAATCTCCGTCTCCCAGGTTCAAGCGATGCTTGTGCCTCCACTTTCCGAGTAGATGGAACTATAGGCATGTGCCACCATGCCTGGCTAATTTTTGGATTTATAGTAGAGACAAGGTTTCGCCATGTTGGCCAGGCTGGTCTTGAACTCCTGACCTCAAGTGATCCTCCTGCCTCGGCCTCCCAAAGTGCTAGGATTACAGGTTTGAGCCACTGTGCCTGGGCCTGCTTCTTTTTGATGGTTTCTCAATGCTCTCAGAGAAGGAGATCAAATCCTAAACGTGGACCACGAGGCTTTCGATAATTGGACTCCTGTCTCCCTCTCCAGCTTCTTCCTGGTAGCTCTTGTCTTGTATTCTAGCCATAATGGCCTTTTGTCATTTTCCTCTGTCTTCCCACTTGGGGGTCTCCTTGGTTAGGATCCCTATCCCTGAAATCTTCTTATATCCTTTTCTTGGTTAATATGGTTCTTATATAATTGTACAAGCCTCTCCTAAACGTTTTTTCATCAAAGGATTCTTCCTGAATCCCCAGCCTAAGTCAAGTTCTCTGCATTTTTACATCTGCTATAATGTGTCACTGAAAATGTAACAGGAACAGAAAACAAATTCATAAGATTTTATATTTTTTTCCACCACCACAACCACTAAGAAAACTCTCACCATGAGCTAGCTTTATTTGCACTGAGGATAGAACAGATGGAAGAAGAGGAAAAGATAGGAGTAAAAGGTCAAAGAACCAGGAACTTCTCAGGCCAAGGGTCAGAAAGAACTTGGGAAAATCCGTTTTTATCAGTGAGTAACTGCAGAGGGAAACACTGAGGATGTAAGCTATGGGAAAAGATGTTAAAGTTCTTCTGTTTCACAGTAAGATGGGCTCTCTTGGATATTTTCTGAAGAGTTACAATAAAGTTTTCTCCTACTGGACTGACCAAGAGAGAGGCTGGTTTATAGTTTATGCATATTGAATATTAATTGAACCCCCTGTCCTCCTCTCGCCTCCACTTGCATACAGACTTTACGTGGTCAACATCTTCTTTTGCTTGTCATTGCAACCTTGGTGTTTACACAATTCGTAGCAGAGGCTGAATCAATATTGGTTGAATTAATGTGTGATTTGGAGCAATTTGCTTAACCTCTCCAGACTTCAATTAGGGTTACACTTTAAGCTTCTCAATTCTTTCAATAGAAATAGCACCAACTGCAGAGAAGATAAAATATTTACCCCCTCCTCCCACCTCAAGAAGTCTGGGATAGCCTGAAACAGCTAATTACAGTTCTGATATTTCTCTGGAGTTGCTCTGAAGTTTCATGTTTTGTCTTAAAAACTTGTTTTATGATTCATTTTACAACTTTCACGGTAATATTCCATACCATTATATGTCAGTATTTTTTTAAGTTAAAATAATTGTAACTCAAGTCTTCTAATAAAATGAATGGCATTGTACCTATTACCTCCAGGGCTACACAAACTTAAACCAGTTTGACAAACTCAAGTATTCATTAAATGATCATGAAGGCTCTCTTCGAGCCAAAAGTTTTATGATTCTTGGATTCTAATGAGTTGAACAGCTAATATTTACTGAATTCCTTTCAAGTCACAGGGGAGAATACAAGGAACAATGAGATGAACTGCCTTGGAGAAGGAGTTATGATGACAAGTCATGGATACGTACAAAGGTAATATTATGAGGCAGTACAGAGTGCCAAGTGAGTACAGCAGCTTGTTAATACAGAAGAATCCATGATGATTGAGTCCTCTAGGCCTCAATTTCCTCACCAGTAACATGGGTAACCAGGTTCGCACTTTTATATCACAGGATAACTATAAAGCTCAATAACATAACAATGAGACACCACCTTCTTCTCAGAGTGGTTTCAATCACATGGTAAAACCTTGAGATAGGGGTAGGATACAAGTTGATAGACTAGCATAGCAGAATGGCCTTCATGAAGACAGAGAAAAAGAAATAGGCCACAGAGATACAGGAAACTAAAAATGACAATCTTTATGGGGTAGAAATCTCAATCAAGGGAGATATCTCTGAAAAAGCAGGATATTGCAGGCCTTGAATTCTAAGTTGAGAAATTTAGAATCACTACTGTGGATATTATTTTTAAAAGATAAATTCCTTGGTATATAATTTGGTTCATATTTTGACACAGCTGGGAACATTTTGGCACAGACGAAAGGGCTATTTTAAATGCTTCAACTCCTTTAAAGAATATTAAAGGGAGACTTGAAGAAATCAGATAACTGCTTGCAGAGATCAAGTGTCGGGATGGTAATATTGCTAAAAGAGTAAAGAAGAAAATACGGTTGTTTGTTTAAGTGAAAAATGAATTGGCATTATGCCAGATGTGGGCAAACAGAATAGAAGTACATTTTAAAAGAGTTTCAATATAACTCTTGATGCTTGGAGGCAAAAAGCAAATGGCCTTCAGCGTAATTTGGAAGAAATTCCAGCATTACTGAATGAATAACACATGGCTTAAATTTTAATCTGAAAGCTCAACCAGTTCTATAAGATGAAAGTGTGGCATTGGTAGAAGAATGAGATTTTTGAACATAATATAGAGGAAACAGTACCTGGTGATGGTGATAATTCTATATATTCAGTCATTTAAATGAGATTTTTGAAAGTCAACTGAAAAGAAAACACATTGTTAATATACAGTATTTGTTTAATGGAAGAACCTAAGTGCAAAACAAATCTTTTAAGTTTCCAAAAAGCACATCTCTTTTGCAAAATATGGAAAAGTCCACCAAATGGTGCTGAAACCATATACCTTTGAGTGCTATTAAAGGTGGCTGCATTTGAACAGTGTGTAATGTGCTATAATTTTTGTAGAAAAGAAAGAATACATCTTTTTGTTAGCATGTATATAAAATAATAAAATAACCCTGGAAAGATACAAAACAAACCTGTAATCTTGGTTTGCCTCTAGGACACAGGAGTGAAGGGGAGAAATTTCTTATTTAGGTTATTATTTTTTCTTTTTTGAGACAGAGCCTCTCTCTGATGCCCAGGCTGGAGTGCAGTGATGCAATGTTGGCTCACTGCAACCTTTGCCTCCTGGGTTCAAGCGATTCTTGTGCCTCAGCCTCCTGAGTAACTGGGATTATAGGAACCTGCGACCGTGCCGGGCTAATTTTTGTATTTTCAGTATAGACGGGGTTTCACCATGTTGACCAGGCTGATCTCAAACTCCTGACCTCAAGTGATCCTCCCACCTCAGCCTCTCAAAGTGCTGGGACTACCTAAAGGAGTGAGCCACCCTGGCTGGCCGAGAAATTTCTTTGTATATCATTTTGAATTTTTAAAGTTTGAGTCATATAAGTGAATTTTGTAGTCCAATAAACAGACAAATTAAATGACCTCAAATAAAATGGTTATCTCTGATATGGTTTCTAGAGTTTGAAGTTCAACTTTATTAATAAATAAGTCAACTTTCCCTACCTACTCAGATGGGTAAAATAGTAATCCTCTTTCTCCAGCACATTCTTTCCAAGCTTTTTAGTGTGCATCAGAATCACCTGGGGACTGTTAAAAGCAGATTGCTTGGCCTCATCTCCCAGATTTTCTGACTCAGACTGGCTGGGGCAAGTCCCAGGAATTCTTATTTCAACAAGTTTCCGGGTGCTGCTGCTCCTGGTTGTCTGGGAACCAAAATCCTAAAACCACTGTTCTAGCAGTTACATCGGCAATGAGTCACTGGTGCTGTAAAACACTTCATATTCCAAAGCAGAAATAAAAATGTATATGAATTAGAAGTCTGCCAGGCGCGGTGGCTCATGCCTGTAATCTCAGCACTTCGGGAGGCTGAGGTGGGTGTATCACCTGAGGTCAGGGGTTCAAGACCAGCCTGGCCAACATGGTGAAACCCTGTCACTACTAAAAACACAAAAATTAGCCTGGCGTGGTGGTGCATGCCTGTAAGCCCAGCTACTCCAGAGGTTGAGGCACAAGGATCACTTGAACCTTGCAGGCAGAGGTTGCAGCAAATCGAGATTGTACCACTGCACTCCAGCCTGGGCGACAAGAGCAAAACTCCATCTCAAAAAAAAAAAAAAAAGTCACCAGGCTCTAGAGAATGTAAGCAAAACTTTATAAACCTAAAATGTAATAGGATCTGAATGTAGCATCTCTAGATAAACTGCTCATAAAGTCTTCTCTGTATTGATAAACCAACACTATGCCCAGCACTCTATTATTTATTATGAATGCTATAATGACATAGAAGATACCCCACTGCCATCAAGAAACTTTGAATCTAGTTTAAACCAATGTGTCCCTTTTTGAGAGATGATCCGTTTAAATGTTTGTTTTAATACTGAATTACATAGAAGATGTAACTCAAGACATTTTGTGAAAAGTTTTTGTATCCCTTGTATTTATTTCTCATTCACTTTTACCCAAATCCAGATCTGTCAATGCTTGGTGAAGAGCAAACAATTTGCAATTTGCAATTTGCACATGGTGAATTGAAAGCCCATAAAAATACAGATATGGGCTGGGCGCAGTGGCTAACATGTGTAATCACAGCACCTTGGGAGGCTTAGGTGGGTAGATTGCTTGAGCACAGGGGTTTGAGAGCAGCCCAGGCAACATGGCAAAACCCTGTCTCTACAAAAAAATACAAAAATTAGCCAGATGTGGTGGTATGTGCACCTGTAGTCCCAGCTACTTGGGAGGCTGAGATGGCAGGATCACTTGAGCCCAGGAGGTCAAGGCTGCAGTCACCTATGATTTTGCTACTACTCTCCAGCCTGGGTGACATAGCGAGACCTTGTCTCAAAAAAAAAAAAAAAAAAAAGATGTGTGTTGAAGGACAAGCTTTACTGCTAACATTATGTAAGCTTAACTTTTCTTATACTGTTTCTTTATCTAAAACTGAGTGTAATTGTAACTATCTCAAATGTGATACTCTGACGGTAATAATAAAATCCAATATTTATTGAACACTTACTAATAATTTACATGCATTAATCCATTCACTCTTCCCAACAACCCTATGAGATATGTATTATTATTATCATTTTCCATATAAGAAAAGGTTTAAGAAACATGTCCGAGGTTAGTTGGCCAGTAAGTGACAGGGCCAGGATTTGAATACCTGTCCTTTCTGTAATCACTGTGCTTGCTGCTTTTCCTAAGAGTTGGAGATGAAAGTAAACCTTTTTTCACCTCAAACACCTTAGTTCTCTTTAGTAGGTTGTATAAATGGGCCTCCGTACTTTTAAAAACATATTGCCCTGCTATACGTTTCTATAAATGTGGAGAAAACATAATGTACTTACCTGATTGTATTATATGGTTTTTTGTGTGCACACAATGTAGTATTCTGTTAGACCACTGTATATAAGGCTGTTAAGTTCAGGTAATATCTTGGCGGGGCATGGTGGCTCATGCCTGTAATCCTGGCACGTTGCGTGGCTGAGGCGGGTGGATCACTTGAGGTCAGGAGTTTGAGATCAGTCTGGCCAACATGGTGAAACCCCATCTCTACTAGAAATACAAAAAGAAGCCGGGTGTGGCGGCAGGCAACTGTAATCCCAGATACTCGGGAAACTGAGGCAGGAGACTCCCTTGAACCCAGGAGGCCTGCAGTGAGCCAAGATCGCACCATTGCACCCCAGCCCAGGCGACAAGAGCGAAACTCCATCTCAAAAAAAAAAAAATCAGGTAATATCTTCTTTTTAATTTTTTTTTGAGACACAGTTTAGCTCTTATTGCCTGGGCTGGAGTGCAATGGTGCAATCTCGGCTCACTGCAACCTCTGCCTTCCGGGTTCAAACTATTCTTCTGCCTCAGGTAATATCTTAATTGCAAAAGATATATAGCAAATATTTATTGAATATTATACTCTTTTCACTTACTGGTCAACACCCCACTCTTAGCACTAGACAGATTATCTTGACAGAAAAATCAGCAAAGAAACGTTGAATTTAAATTGGACTTCAGACCAAATGGACTCAACAGACATAGAACTAACATTCTACCCAACAACTGCAAAATATGCATTATCTTCATCAGCACATGGAACATTCTCCAGGATACAACGTATATTAGAGTACAAAACCAGTCTCAACAATTTTAAAAAGTATTATCCAACCACATGCAATAAAACTAAAAATCAATACCGATATGCCTATAGTCACAACACTTTGGGAGGCTGAGGCAGGAGGATCACTTGAACCCAGGAGTTCATGACCAGCCTGGGCAATATAGTCAGACTCATCTCTACAAAAAATAAAAAAGTTAGCTGGGTGTGATGGCACACACCTGTAGTCCCAGCTACTAGGAAGGCTGAGGTGGGAGGACTGCTTCAGCCCAGGAATTTAAGGCTGTAATGGACCAAGATTGCATCGCTGCAGTCCAGCCTGGGCAACAGAGTGAGACTCCGATTCAACAAAAACAGAACGAAAAACCAAAAGGAGCTCTGGAAAACATGTAAATACATGGAAATTAAACAACATGCTCCTGAATGACCATTGGGTCAACAAAGAAATTAAGATGGAAATAAAAAAATTCTAGGAACGAATTATGGAAAGAACATATCAAAACCTGTAGAATTCAGTAAAAATAGTGTTAAGAGGAAAGTCGATATCAATAAATGCCTATGTCAAAAAAGTGGAAATGTTACAAATTAACAATCTAGCAATGCACCTAAAAGAGCTAAAAAAAAAAAAAAAAGAACAAACCAAATCCAAAATTAGAATAAAATAAATAACAAAGATAGTGCAGAACTAAATGAAATAGAGAATAAAAATCAATAAAAAGGATTGGTGAAAGGAACAGTTGTTTCTTCAAAACAATAAACAAAATCGATAAAAGATTTTATTTTTTAGGGCACTTTTAAGTTTACAACAAAATTAAGCAGAAAGTACGGAAAGTTCCCATATATCTCCTGCCTTCACGCATGCATAATCGCTCCCATAATCAACATTCCACCCTCAATTGGTATGTTTGTTAACAATCAATGAATCTATGTTGACACATCATTATTACCCAAAACCTATAATTTAGGGTTCACTCTTGATATTTTACATTCTATGAGTTTTGACAAATGCATAATGACATATATCCTCCATTGTAGTACACAGAATAATTTCACTGCCCTAAAAATCCTCTGGGCTCTGTCTATTCACTCCCTCTCCCCACACAACCCAGTAATTTTTTCTTTTCTTTTCCTTTTTTTTGAGACAAGGTCTCACTCTGTTGTCCTGACTGGTATGCAGTGGCTTGATCTTGGCTCACTGCCAACCTCTGCCTCCTGGGTTCAAGTGATTCTCGTGCCTCAGCCTCCCGAGCAGCTAGGATTACAGGTGCCCACCACAACACCCAGCTAACTTTTGTATTTTTAGTAGAGACGGGTTTTCACCCTGTTGGTCAGGCTGGTCTCAAACACCTGACCTCAAGTGACTCATCCACCTCAGCCTCCCAAAGTGGTGGGATTACAGGCGTGAGCCACTGTGCCCGGTCATAACCCAGTAGTTTTTAATATGTTTTTCTTATACAAATAATGTATAAGGAGGAAGAAATATTTTCATCCAAATAATATAGTACGGTTAAGAATGTTTGCTTAGTATAGACTGAAACTAATTATCAAGAACGTCAAACAATTCTAGCAAGCACTGCAACTTCAGAATGACAGTATGAGCTTTCATGTATCTTGTACTTAATTCATCCTCCTCTGTGAATAGGCAGGATTTCTTAAACTGGTCATTAAAAACATGAACCACAAAAACAAAACTGACAAATACTCATGAATTACTCATCAAAAGAGAATGAGAAGGCAGGCCACAGACTGGGAGAAAACATTTGCAGAGCACAGAGCTTATATCCATATATGAAGGAAACCTACAAACCCTTAGAAAAAGACAAACAACTGAATTTTAAAATGGGAAAAAGACTTGAACAGATCCTTCCTAAAAGAAGTTACCCAATGGTCATAATGGAAGGAGTATATGAAAAAGTGCCCTGTCTCATAGGTGTCAGGGAGATGCCTATTAAAAATCTACACTGCAGTGCCATGATGTACCCATCAAAATCATGAGTTAAAAACAAACAAAATACAACAAAAAGCCTGACAATACAAACTGTTGGAGACAATTGTGGAGCAACTAGGACTCTCATATGCTGCTGATGAGGGTGTGAATTGGAAAGGTAACTTTGAAAAATAGCTTCGCAGGATTAAATTGAAGCTGAACATCTGAATACCTCATGTACAAGGTACACACAGAAGAGAAGCTAATGCTTTTGTCCACCAAAAGGAATATGCAAGAATGTTCCAAGAATGTTTATGGCAACTATATTCACAATAAACCAAACCCGAAAGCAACCCAAATGCTTGGCAATAGTAGAACTGGTAAATAAATTGGGATATATTCATACAATGGATTATACTACAAGCAACAGGAAGAAATAAACAATTGTTACATGTAACAAAATGGGTGAATCTCACTGAAAAATGTTTAGCAAAAGAGGCCAGGCACAAAAGTACCTACTCTACTGTTTTCATGTGTGTGTGTGTCTGTGTGTGTGTGTGTCTGTGTGTGTGAAGTTCAAATACGTGCAAAATGATGGTAATGAAATTTAGAACAATATAATAGTAATTTCTTCAATGTTCAAGGGCAAGGAACAGTAACTAAGATGTGACAGAGCCCTTGGGATGCTGGAATGTTCTATATCTTGATTTAAATAGTTCTGCACAGATGAATATATATATGAAAATTCATTAGGTTAGGATTCACGCATTTTACACGTGAATAAAAAAGAAAACAAAGTCATTCTGATCAATATTATAAAATACAGATTTTATAATATTAAAATACTCAGTACTGGAAAAGCACTGAGTATTAATCTAGTCAGAGGGTCTGACTGACTTTGCTAAATACAGAATTGGCATGGTAAAATTACACTTTACCACAGTGAGTGTGCAAGGATTCCATCAGAGGGGCACTTGGAAAAAAATACTGAATAACTTTCACACAGTGAATATGCTTTTTGTTAAGAGATGCGTGCTTCTAATTGCTTTAAATTTGTGAGTCAGAAACTGCAGGAAGAGGGAGTGGAACCATTCCCCACCCTTCTCCCTTTGGCGCCCCTACTGACCACAAATCCTTGGCTTTAATTCTTATTAGAGGTTTTCTGTCCAATTCTATGGTTTTCCGCATTCTAAAACACACGTTGTATAAATAAATGACACATCCTTAGGGCTTGGAGATGCCTTTAGATGTTTCTCAGACTTCCCTGTGGGCCAGTTCTCTACCTTCCTGGCATTTGGACTTGAATTCACAGGCAATAATTGGAATTTTACTTTGGACTTTCTTTTTTCTTTTTGAGATGGAGTCTCCTTCTGTTGTCCAGGCTGGAGTGCATTGGTGCGATCTCAGCTCGCTGCAACCTCTGCCTCCCAGGTTGAAGCAATTCTCCTGCCTCAGTCTCCCGCGTAGCTGGGATTATAGGCACACACCACCACACCCAGCTAATTTTTGTATTTTTAGTAGAGGCGGGGTTTCACCATGTTGGCCAGGATGGTCTCTATCTCCTGACCTCGTGATTAGCCTGCGTCGGCCTCCAAAAGCGCTGGGATTACAGATGTGAGCCACCGTGTCCGGCCTACTTTGGATTTTCTTTCTTTTCTTTCCCTTTTTTTTTTTTGAGATGGAGTCTCACTCAGTCACCCAGACTGGAGTGCAGCGGCGCCATCTCCGCTCACTGCAGCCTCTACCTTTCAGGTTCAAGTGATTCTCCTGCCTCAGGCTCCTGAGTAGCTGGGATTACAGGCACATGTCACCACACCTGTATAATTGTTGCATTTTTAATAGAGATGGGGTTTCACCATGTTGGTCAGGCTGGTATTGAACACCTGACCACATGATCCACCTGCCTTGGCCTCCCAAAATGCTGAGATTATACGCATGAGCCACTGTGCCTGGCCTACTTTGGATTTTCATTTGTCTGTTATCCCTGTGGCTCTAGATAGCCCATAGGATTAAAGTTAGCTCATAGGATTTCAGTAAACAAATTTTTAGAAATTGTTGGAAAGGTCACATCTACCAAAATGAATTTTTTTATGATGTCTCTTAATGCATGTTAACAATCTATTGGTATATCATATGCTGCATTCTCTAAAACTAAACTAGAACATATCAAATGTAACTGGCAAAGGGAGAATTCAGTCAGCTCCTGCTTTCAAGTTCAAGGATACATCCTGCCGAGTAGGCAGAAAGGAGAGGCTGAAATTTCGCATAGCAGCTTGACTTAAAGTTTCTGCAAGGACAGCACACTAGAAATGATAAAGAATGTAAGCTCTTTCTTCACTTACCACTGACTATGCCAGATTAGGAGGAGCAAAATATCTAGGATCTGGAGAAGACAGAGTCTTATGCTATTTTGATGTACAGTATCAAGTGCGGATTAGGGCTAAGGCTTACATGGTGAAACATCATTCTGAGATTGTAAATATTCTTCCATGCTCACCCCAGCCATGTGCAGGGCATAATATTTTCTAATTGCTCTGAATCTGTGGGCTCCTGGATCCTCATTCATCCATGGCTGAGCTGAAGTTTTGGTACATAGACAATGATGATAAGACATACTTTCTTCCTTTTGTCCCTGCAGATGTTTGCAACAGGAATCTTTTCAGGAGTCTATCATTGGGGTGTCAGGTGAGATCCATAAGGCAGGAATGTCAAGTAGGCTAAAGGACATTGTAAAGTGAATTTATTAAAATGATTCTAAGGGAGAATTAAAATTGTGCAAGCATTTTTTTTTTACTGGTTTTACACAAACCTTCATGTTCGTAGTTATTTACCTGTCTTTGAAAAGTAGAATTTAGATAATTGAAATTACTAGCGTGTGATTCCTTAGTCATTTTCTTTACACTTGCCCTGATTTCTTTCCTCCATGATTCATTTCTTTCTCCTCAGCTTAGAGACACTTTGGAAAGTGTGATTAGGTGTTAAGTGTGCCGATTCTAGAGCCAAGGTAACTGAATTTAAATCCCAGCCTACTAGCTGCATAATCTTAGGCATTATTACTTAACCTCTATCTGACTGTTTCTTCATTCGTCACAAAGCGGGGGTGATTATGATAAAACCCAGCTCATGGGATCATTGGTAGGATGGATGAGTAAGTAGAGACAAAGCTCCTAGCACAGTGTCTGGCACGTAGTAAACACTGCATTAAGGATCAGCTTTTTTTTTTTTTTTTGAGACACTCTTGCTGTGTCGTGCAGGCTGGAGTGCAATGGTGTGATCTCAGCTCATTGCAATCTCTGCCTCCTGGGTTCCAGCGATTCTCCTGCCTCAGCCTCCCAAGTAGCTGGGACTACAGGCACGCGCCACCACGCCCAGCTAATTTTTGTATTTTTTAGAAGAGACGGGGTTTTACCATATTAGTCAGACTGGTGTTGAACTCCTGACCTCATGATCCGCCCGACTCAGCCTCCCCAAAGTGAGCTACCACGGCCAGCCAGGATCAACTTTATCTGTTTTCTTGCTGAGGGACTGCCTTGTATCTTTCACCCCATGGCTTGACTCTTCCTGTTGCTCTTTCTTTCCCTGTCTTCACTCCAGGCTTTGCTCTATATCAACATGCCAAATTTGTTTATTTCTTGATATAGTTTACTCAAAAGTTTTGAATCCTAAGATCTGGGTGGTGGAGAATGAGGAGATTCTTACTGACCTCTGTTACATGCCTATGAAGACCTTGATAGTACGTAAAGAGTGTCACTTGCTAAGTGACTCATTCATTAGCCACTACTGTCATGAACTCCCATGAGACAATTGGAAGGGACAGATGAAAAGAACACCCATCTACTTCAACTGCTATGTTTTGGAAATAATGCATAGTATTAAGACCACAACTCCAAATCATAAAGCCTCAGGTTTGGCAGAGACCAAAGATCACTCAGCCTAACCACCCAGGTGATGTTTGTGTGTGTTTGCAATATTCTCTACAAAAGGTCCAGCCTCAATTAAGTCAACCCTGCCGTGATACTCTTATCAACTCAAGAAGCAGTTTATTTTATCTTTTAGATAGCTCAGATTCTTTGGAGGTTCTTTCTAACGTTAGTCAAAATGAATATACTCACAGTTTCCATCCATTATGTATTTTCATTTATTAATTTACTCTTGAAGTCTTATGGAATAAATGTTACACATCTTTCCATAAAAAGCATCCAGATATTTGCTGACTGCTAGCATGCCCGGAGTCCTCTCTGGATATTCCAGTTGAGCTAAATACTACTTATCTTCTCCAACGTGGATGGTCTGTTCCGAATGAGCTATGATTTCTTAATATCGTTTTAATGTTGGTCCCAAATTGAACCCAATACTCCCTGTACAGTTGAGTAAGTCCAAAATAGTTACTACCCACAACTACTATTCTAGCTTACAGATGGTTATACTTCTATTAGTGAATTCCGAGATCATATTAGCTTATTTTTGGTATATACGTCATCTTTGTGAATAATACTGTAGTAATTCTGTCCAAATGACTTTTTCCCTGCCCTAAGACAGACCTAACTAGCAGCTTATTCTCTGGAGTTTCCACAGCATTTTGTATGGATTGCCATTGCAAAACAAAACCCAAAAGTTTATCTACAGTCATGCACTGCATCAGAACATCTTGATCAACAGTGGACCGCATGTACAATGGTGGTTCCATAAGATTATAATACCATATTTTTACTGTACTCTTTGTATGTTTGGATATGTTTAGATTCACAAATATTTATCACTGTGTTGTAATTTCCTACAGTATTCAGTACAGTAAATGTTGTACAGGTTTGTAGCCATCTAGGTTTGTGTAACTACACTCTACAATGTTCCCATAACAGCAAAATCACCTAATGATACATTTTGTAGAATGTATCCCTGTTGTTAAGTGAATAATATACATGACTGTATATTATTTTATTGTGTTTTTATTCTAATTATTTTATTATGTTCTTGCATTTGACTATAAACTCTGCATAGGTAAATTTTTCATCATTTTGTTATAGTGATTAATAACCCAAAACCTGTGTGTCAAGTAATTGTAATTGTTGAACTAATTCCTTGATAGAGCTTTTTTTTTTTTTTTTTTTTTTTGAGACAGAGTATCTCTCTGTTGCCCACGCTGGAACCAGTGGCCTGATCTCTGCTCACTGCAACCTCCACCTCCCGTGTTCAAGCGATTCTCCTGCCTCGGCCCCCCAGGTAGCTGGGACTACAGGTGCCTGCCACCATGCCTGGCTAAGTTTTTTGTATTTTTACTAGAGACGGGGTTTCACCATATTGACCAGGTCTCAAACTCCTGATCTCATGACCTGTCTGCCTCAGTCTCCCAAAGTGCTGGGATTACAGGCGTGAGCCACCGTGCCTGGCCGATAGAGCTTTTTAACGTAAATTCTAGTTAACAAAAAACCACTGCACCATGTCATAAACATTTTGATATCAGAGGCCCACAGAGATTGATAGCCCCATCTCCTTTTCTAGAGTCCTGCTTAGACTTAAACTATCCAGTTGAAGATTTGGATATCAGGAGAGGGAATTATCAAACCCAGTAGCTTAGTCAAGTGCATGCTCTATGTATGCCTGTAACTATACAACCATTGGAAATATTACGCAAGAATGCCTATAGATCACTTTGCAGAGTCAGCACCCACCATGGCAAATCAATCAGCTTTAGAAGACAGAAGCTGTATACGAGCCTGTTCCAAGGAAACCTGATCCTGGAAACTTGCAGTGAATTCTGCTGCCTTGGCAGTCACATCTCATCTGACAGCCTGGAACAAGAGAACTTATTTAGAGAACAAGCATGCCTTATAGGAGATTGCAATAAGTCTGATCTTAAACTGAAAACTAGGGGCCTAGGAGACTATGGTCCTGTTTATGTTGTTTGTGTTCTACACATGCTATCCTTCCTTAAGTGGTTTTTGGTTAATAAACATTCCTTGCTAGCAGTTGCTGTATTGAACACAGAGGAACAGACTCACCGCTAGACCTTCATTCTACTGGATTTTGCAAACCTGATATTCAATTTCCAGCTCAGCTTTGATAGCAATATTTCCAAATGATAAGGAACAAGAAGTGTTGCAACAAGTTCTCCTGACAGTAAGGTCCTGTACGCCTAGAATGTACTGAAAAAGTAGGTGGCCATGTCTTTGATATGGTTTACAAGGTGCATCCAACTACTGTTTCTTTCTGTTCTGCTCAGTAATTCCCATCAGTGAAGTCAGGCCCAAAATAAATAAAGCTGTTCTATTATGAAAGGGCATTTCCACTACCTGAGAAGGAAGAGAAGACATTCTAGCTCACCCTTTTAGCCCCTTAGGAGGCACTGGTGTATCAACACCTGAAAAGGCACAAGTCCCAGATAATCAGTGCTCAGAGGGAGAGCAGGCAGTGACTGAACTTGGCCGCAGGCCCACCTGTGAAGCCTCCTGAAGACCCTAAACAGCCTGATACAGAGAATGCCAAGTACTGGGGGGGCACGAAGGTTCCAGGCCAAGGTCAAGGGTGTCCCAGTGCACTGGGCCAGCATGTTAGGGAGGAAGGGGTAAAGGAAGGAAAGGAAGAAGCCTAGATTCACCTATGATTTGATCTGTGAGGAGTGCTGTTTATGAGTGGCATCCTTTGCAACTATAGCTTTGCAGGGAAAATAAATGCATGCTATAAATTCCCAGTAAAATCCTGCCTGAGACAGAGGCAGTCACTCCATGAGACTCCACTCTACAGACAGGGAAAAGAGACATAACTGCAGCTGATTCTGCAAACAGTGGCCACTGTGTCCTACCAAGATGACAGAACAGAGGTCACAGCCACCCTGTAAAGGGCCTCGGGGCTGGCACCGCCCCATCCCCCCACCTGGCCCCCACTGCCTTCTTGCCAAACTCATAAACACCAAGCTGGAAAAAGCTGACAAGTGTGTCTTCATCTCCCACCCCTGCTGGAACTTTCTTGGATGAACCACTCATAAAGTTTCCTCCTAATGCAGAGGAAGGCTTCTTACATTTTTTTTTCTGTTACTTTAGGAAATTTGAACAATATCTGCTTTCAGGTAAAATATACAAATTTTAAATAAAATAAATATTAAAAATAAAAAATATTTATTTTTAAATATTTGTATGTCAAAATACACTCTGACCCAGAAAGCATTCTTAATGGTAGGCTCATCAGATCTTGGTATTGAAGACTCTGTGTTTTGGCAGGTTTTATTTATGGATAGTAAAAAAAAGAGTAACTGAAAATTTAAATGGTTAAATAGACTGCCCCACACTTTATCAATTTCTTTCTTTTTTTTCTTTTTGCTCTGAGCCTGAGACCAGCATGGAAAGGTTTTAGCCTCTAAATAGACTCTTTCAGGAAGTTTTGGATACTGTTAAAGATGATATAGAGAAAAGTGGCGTGCCACCCTAACTTGAGCTTTTTTTTTGAGTTTTTGGGGGTTTTTTTTGAGACAGAGTCTCGCTCTGTTGCCCAGCCTGCAGTGCATTAATGGAATCTTGGATCACTGCAACCTCAGCCTCCCGGGTTCAAGTGATTCTCTTGCTTCAGCCTCCTGAGTAGCTGGGATTACAGGCACCCACCACCATGCTCAGCTAATTTTTGTATTTTTAGTAGACACGGGGTTTCCCCATGTTGGCAAGGCTGGTTTCGAACTCCTGACCTCAAGTGATCTGCCTACCTCAGCCTCTCAAAGTGCTGGGATTATGGGCATGAGCCACCGTGCCCAGCCACTTGTGCTTTGATAAACATTATTTTCCTGTGAAAAAATGAAAGTGATCAGTGAGCTCCAGGGATTCATTTTTAATTAAATGATGAAGCAGCTGGCATTCATGCCCTCTTGGCAGGTAGTCCAGCCCGGGCTTGCTGACTGGAGGAATGAGACTGGGAGGCTTACCAGCTGTCTAAGCATCTTGGTTCCAGGTAACTGATACTTATCAGGCTGTTGAAGAATTTAGGGAGCACGCCCGATAGCCATCTGCACACAGTCAGTATCACTGAATTGCTCTTTTCTTGTTCTGTTTCAGAAAACTGTATGAGAATATAATTCCAAACTTTTCCCATCAACTTTCCCCATTTTTAGGTTTGTTCTGAAAGATTGTCTTCGAACTGCAATGAATACATCAAAACTGCTCAGCTTCTCTCAATGGAAGTATTGAAAAATGATCTTTAAACTTCGGGGTGAATCAGATTTATTTATGGAACTTGTTAAAAATGAAGCAGCCCAGGCTTAAAACTTGGTATGAAAAACAGCCCTAAGAGTAAAACACCCAGTTCCTCCAAACTCTTAATCCCTCTGAATTACTCATTCTACTACACGGTGACTCACATACAAACAATATACAGACGTTTTTTGAACCTGGATTTCAAAAGATCCGTATTTAGAAAGAATTCTCAATCACATTCACCATATTCCTAACAGACTCCAAAAGTTTTCAGAATTTTCTTTTTCCTGATTTTGCTGATCTCTGAGTCTACATGGAGCCTTTGTTAAAATTTTATTTTAATTTGGCATTGTTTTATTTTGCATAATCATTGTCTATGTAAAAGTCTATCTGATTCTGACTTTTTAGAAAGAGATTACTTTGTAGAAAATGTTATTTATAGGTGGCTCACACCTATAACCCCACACTTTGGGAGGCTGAGGCCGGTGGATCACAAGGTCAGGAGATCGAGACCATCCTGGCTAACATGGTGAAACCCTGCCTCTAGTAAAAATACAAAAAATCAGCTGGGCATGGTGGCACATGCCTGTAGTCCCAGCTACTCAGGAGGCTGAGGCAGGAGAATCACTTGAACCCTGGGAGGTGGAGGTTGCAGTGAGCCAAGATCACACCACTGCACTCCCGCCTGGGTAACAGAGTGAGACTCTGTCTCAAAAAAAAAAAAAAAAAGAAAGAAAATGTTATTTCCTATCTGTTCAACACAAGTAAATGCATGCATGAGGACATTAAGATTCTTTCAAACCACAATTATTAGTATAGGGCACAAGCTGAAAGGGATTGATGATTTTCCACCCCAAAGCTACTTACTGTAGTTTCAGATGTAACTTTCCTGTAACTAAGGAAGCATGGGCTATTTTTAATCTTTTTTAAAAAACTAGTGATTAAAAAGCTGATATTTTCTATAAAGGACCTTCTTTGAAGAGCATATGATTCCTAAGAATCTCAATTAATTGGTCACCAGAAAAGGACAGAAAAGGCTTTATAGCTAGCTGACTTCTCTAAGGTTTCATTTTACAATTCAAGAGCTCTGTGTCCTACTATCACTCAACTATGAAGAGATACTGTAGGTGGAATAAAGGAGGGAAGTAAAAGAGATGAAACAGCTGGCATAAATTAGTCACCTTTAAAAGCTTCAGAATTAGCCTATATTCAAAAAAATTATGACGTGCATGATCATTCTCTCTGGGAGAGAAGCCACAGCAGAAGTCAAACAGGGATCTAGTATCCAACAAAGGGGCATTTGTTTGGCACCCTGAAGAAAAAAAAAATCAAATTGCACTCACATCTAGATAGTCTGGGTAAGGTTAACAGCTTCTGATAAACTTAAAAATCTAGTTCTTCTAAGATACGCTCCTGGCCCCATTCCAATTACTGTATGACCTTGGAGAAATGACTTTGGAAGTGTTTCTGTGTCTATAAAACCTGGATAATAATACTGTCTGTCCCAGATGGTTGGAATTGCATGAATTAATTAGTTCAAGCTGGAAAGGTCTTTGATAATGTTAAGTGCTGAATATTGTTATTATGATAGGTACAGGTGGAGGCAATGTTACACAGCACATCTATAATTAGAAAGGCCTAGAAACTGAAAGTGGTGCCAACACCTCAGGAGTTAAGGAGACAATACCCTGTGTCATTTTCTCCCGAGACTCCGTCAGCTTGCTGTGATGGAATACTTAATTCACTCTTTTCCTCTGTGAGAGGCTGAAGCTTGTCTTGGACTTGCCGACCAAGCAGCAGAGTCTGTATTGGGTGTACGTGCTTTTTAAGGCAGTGTTTTGAGTAAAGTGCTGGCATTTATTAGAACACAGGATGCAGTTTTGGATTTGCAATGCTTGTTAATTGTTCTGAGTCAAAAGAGCAAGAAAGTCTATTACCAGAAATGCCTGTCATCTCAAAAATGCAGATTATTTTTTTTTTTTTGGAGGCAGGGTCTCACTCTCTTGCCCAGGCTGGCACGCAGTGGCAAAATCATAGCTCGCTGCAGCCTCAAACTCCTGAGCTACAGTCATCCTCCTTCCTCAGCCTCTGAAGTACTCTCAGGACTACAGGTGCACACCATCATAACCAGCTAATTTTTTATTGTTTTTGTAGGAATGGGGTTCTTGCTTTGTTGCCCAGGCTGTCGTGAAACTTTTTGCCTCAAGCTATCCTCCTGCCTTGGCCTCCCAAAGCACTGGGATTACAGGCATAAGTCACCATGCCTGGCCAGGAATTTTCTTGAGCTATAAAATGAAGAAGTCTAAACCTTCATTTAGAGATTAAAAGGTTTTCTTTTTTCACAAACAAACAGCAAAGTGTTATGTGGAATCAAATACATAAAAATAGGCTGGGTGCGGTAGCTCACACCTGTAATTGAAGCACATTGGGTGGATCACCTCAGGTCAGGAGTTCGAGACCAACTTGACCAATATGGTAAAACCCCCTTTCTACTAAAAATACAAAAATTACCCAGGCATGGTGCTGAGCGCCTGTAGTCCCAGCTACTTGGGAGGCTGAGACAGGAGAATTGCTTGAACCCAGGAGGCAGAGGTTGCAGTGAGCTGAGATGGCACCACTGTACTGTAGCCTGGGCAACAGAGCAAGACTCCATCTCAAAAAATAAAAATAAAAATAAAATAGGTAAAAACTGAGCTGTGCTGAATAAAAGGAAAAAGGGAAATGTTTTCCTTGTCTTTGTAATACCCTGAGGAATGTTGTCAGAATCTAAGGCTCCCCTAAGCCCACTGGACCATATCATGTCTAAACCAATTTTTAATATCTTATTTTTGAGTATTCTAAATGCCAGTAACATTAAAAAACTTGCACTACTGGGCTCTTCTAGAAGACATGGTTTACCCAGATTCATAATTTATTTTATATGCTATCTCCTCTGGAAAACCTCCTCTGACCATCTTCTCTCATCTCACAAATTCAACTACTGGTGAAAGTCACACAGCACTCCAATTAACCATTTCCAAATTCCTTTGTTATCTTCTTCTTCTCTATTACCATCATCATCGCAAATATTTCTGAAATACTTATATGCCAAGTATAAGAATGATACAATTATTAAAATATATTATCTCATTTAATCTTCACAATAATACCATGGGGTAATTACAATATTATTTATATTTTAGAGATGAGAATATTCAACACTGAGATGTAAAAGAATTGACCACCTAAGAAATGGCAAAGACAAAAGGTAAAACCCAAAGAGCTTGACTCGAATCTTCCTGGGCAAGAGCAAAACCCAAGATCATCTTGTTTATCACTTGGTGTAGAGTAACTGCCTATGTGTTTACTTGTCTTTCTCCAAAACTAGACCTGTCAGTTCCTTGAGAGGAGGAACTCTATTATGTTCACCACTACAACACTGTGACCCCACACAGCACCTAACACTCAGTAGTTATTTTTTTTGCACAGGTTTTTGGGGAACACGTGGTGTTTCATTACATGAATAAGCTCTTCAGTGGTGATTTGTGAGATTTTGGGGCACTCATCACCCGAGCAGTATACAGCGTATCTAACTTGTAGTCTTTTATCCCTCACCCCTTTCCCACCCTTTCCCCCAAGTCCCTAGAGTCCATTGTATCATTCTTATGCCTTTGCATCTACATAGCTTAGCTCCCGGTTGTGTGTGAGAACATACCATGTTTGGTTTTCCGTTCCTGAGTTGCTTCTCTTAGACTAATGGTCTCCATTTCCCTCCAGATTGCTGCAGATGCCACTGTTTCGTTCCTTTCTATGGCTGAATAGTATCCGATGGTATATATACCACATTTTTTTATCCACTCATTGATGGCAATCACACTGCTGGGATTAATAGTAGGTAACTGGATTAATACTGAGTATCTACCCAGAGGAAAAGAAGTCATCATTTGAAAAAAAAACTTGCACACACAGTAGTTCTTAATAATTTTTAAATGATCAAACCGGCAGTATGTTTCCTTCAAAGGATAAAACAGTTTGCCTTTGGTTATTCAAAAGAGTAAAATATTAAATACAAATTAGAGTTTTTGTTGAATAAAGTTTAAAATTATGAAAAAATTTAAAAATTAATTTCTAATAGAAAACACTAAACTTTGAACATTTAGGATGAGGCTACTTTGGTGGCCAAGCCTAAATTCTTATTTTCCTCAAGAAAGTCAAATTGACACAACCTTTGGAAAAGGAATTCAGCAATTTCACTTCTGCAAGTTTATCTTATAAATAATTCAGAAAACAAAACAAATAAAATTATTGTGTAGAAATATATTTATTTAGCCTAAATATTTAGGCTATTTCCAGTTGATTGTTATGACAAGCAATTGGAAACAGCCTAAATATTTAAAAAATAAAAGATTTTTGAATGGTCAACAGAGAAATAACCTTATGATAATGTTTTATAGAAACTTCAAAATTGTGTATGAAAATATATTCTAATAACTTGAGGGTATGGTTTTTTTGTTTGTTTGTTTGAGATGGAGCCTCACTTTGTTGTCCAGGCTGCAGTGCAGTGGCTCAATCTCGGTTCACTGCAACCTCCCGCTCCCAGGTTCAAGTGATTCCTGCCTCAGCCTCCTGAGTAGATGGGACTACAGGCACGCACCACTACGTCTGGCTAATTTTTTGTATTTTTAGTAGAGACAGGGTTTCACCGTATTAGCCAGGATGGTCTCGATCTCCTGACCTCGTGATCCGCCCACCTCCGCCTCCCAAAGTGCTGGGATTACAGGTGTGAGCCACTGCACCCGGCCCCAAGGATATATTTAAATCACAGTACTGCATTAAGTAAAAGAAGGAAAATGTAATCCTACATTATATAGGATTGAACGTATTTAATGTACATATTAAATACATTTCCCCAACTATTGTTAGCAAAGCAAAAGAAAAACAAAACCAAAGAATAATCCCCAAATGATAACATGGGTTAGCTCTGGCTGATGAGTAGTGTTTGTTTTTTTTTCCCTTGAACATTTCTCCATTTTGAATTTTTCTACAAGAGTATATTATGATCAAATGAAAGATAAACTAGGTGGTTATTTTTTTAAATGTTGTTAAAGAGCAGCCATTTGGTATCACAAGATTAGTTAGGTCAGATTTGGGAAACTCATATGAAATAAAAAACCTTTAGAGGAGCAAACTTGATTGTTTAATTTCTACAGTCAAATTGCACATCACTGAATGTCACGTGGTATACCACATACACACAATCAGTTTCCCAAGTATCAGGAGCTAAGAAGATGCATTTATTGAAATTAGAATTGATATCATGTCCATGTTACTCCTATTTTATTCTACAGTTGTTTCTGTTAATATTCAGTTTTTGGCTGGGCACGGCAGCTCACGCCTGTAATTCCAGCATTTTGGGAGGCCGAGGTGGGCAGATCACATGAGGTCAGGAGTTCAAGACCAGCCTGACCAACGTGGTGAAACCCTGTCTCTACTAAAAATACAAAATATTACTTAGGCGTGGTGGCCCGTGCCCTTAGTTCCAGCTACTCAGAAGGCTGAGGCAGGAGAATCACTTGAACCCAGGAGGTGGAAGTTGCAGTGAGCTGAGATCATGCCACTGAACTCCAGCCTGGGGAACAGAGTGAGACTCCATCTCAAAAAATAAACAAAAAAAAGTTTTGAATTTGGATGATGAGGTAAATATCTGGGCTTGTGAACATATTAAATATGTAATTGTTGCTTATAATTTCATTTATCTCTCTCCAGTCAGATTCAATATGACCTACTCTGTTGCCAGACACAGTGCTAGATGCTTTTTCACTGTATCTCATAATTCAATTCATGTAACAACTTTTTCAAGCCAGTTCTAATGTCCACACTTGACAGATGAGAAAACTAACTTTCAGAGAAGTGATCATTCCAAATTCAAGTTGTTTTTGGGGCTATGAATGCTGATCTAAAGCACCTGAGAATCTTTTAATAGTATCAGAAGTACTCATTTCTCCCATTAAAAAGCTAAAAAGTAATGTTTTATTTAAAAATTTAAAAATAATGATTAAAAATTAATAATAAAAACAATTCTCATTTTAAAGTTCCAATAGTCTCTAGGGCTTAGTAACTGGAAGAACAATATTTGAATCTCCATCTAAAATTATTCTCTCATAGCCAAGTGTGGTGCCACGCACCTGTAGTCGCAGCTATTCAGGAGGCTGAGGTGAGAGGATCACTTAAGCCCAGGAGTTTGAGGCTGCAGAGAGCTATGACCGTGCCATTGCACTCCAACCTGGGCAACAAAGCAAGACCTTGTCTCTAAATAAATAAATAAATAAATAAATAAATAAAATAATTGTTTCCTATTTGTTTTTTATTTCTATTGTAACAGTTCCTTCTATAGAGTTTGATGATTGCCACGTACTGTAATGTGTGAACAAATGCCATAGTCTTATGAGACAATGCATGCCCAATATAGAATTCTTCTAGACTGTTTTCAGACCTACATCAAAATAAATGAATACAGACAAGCCATGCAAGTGCAACCAGAAACTTAGAATCTCACTAAACCACAGCCATTACGACTCCTCAAAACCAAGCCAGTATATGTGTGAATGTGTGTGTGTGTGTGTGTTATGATGAGGTTAGAAGCCACCATTCAGAAATCTCTCTTGAAATACATACATGCAGCCAACAAATATATGAACAAATGCTCAACATTACTAATCATCAGAGAAATGCAAGGCAAAACCACAATGAGATACCATCTGACATCAGTCAGGGTGGCTATTATTAAATGCTTTTAAAGAAAACAGATGTTCATTATATCAAAAAGACACCTGCATATGTATGGTTATCACAGCACAATGCACAGTTGCAAAGATATGGAACCAAGCTAAGTGCCCATCAACTGATGAGTGGATAAAGAGAATGTGGCATATATACACTGTGGAATACTACTCATGGTACTCAGCCATAAAAAGAGAGAAATAATATCTTTTGTGGCAACTTGAATGGAGCTGAAGGCTATTATTCTAAGTGAAGTAACTCAGGAATGGGAAACCAAATACCGTATGCTCTCACTTCTAAGTGGGAGCTAAGCTATGGGTACCCGAAGGCACATAGAGGTAAATGGCCTTTGGAGACTCAGAAGTGGGGAGAGGAGAAGGGGATGGAGGGATTTAAAAACTACATATTGGTTTATGTGCATAGAGTTGTTTGTAGTAATCTCTGATGGTGGTTTGTATTTCTGTGAAATCAGTGGTGATATCCCCTTTATCATTTTTTATTGCATCTATTTGATTCCTCTCTCTTTTCTTTTTTATTAGTCTGGCTAGCAGTCTATCTGTTTTGTTGATCTTTTCAAAAAACCAGCTTCTGGACTCATTGATTTTTTGAAGGGTTTTTTTTGTGTCTCTATCTCCTTCAGTTCTGCTCTGATCTTAGTTATTTCTTGTCTTCTGCTAGCTTTCGAATTTGTTTGATCTTGCTCCTCTAGTTCTTTTAACTGTGACATTAGGGTGTTGATTTTAGATCTTATCTCGCTTCTCATGTGGGCATTTAGTGCTATAAATTTCCCTCTAGACACTGCCTTAAATGTGTCCCAGAGGTTCTGGCATGTTGTGTCTTCGTTCTCGTTGGTTTTGAAGAACATTTTTATTTCTGCCTTCATTTCATTATTTATCCAGTTGTCATTCAGGAGCAGGTTGTTCAGTTTCCATGTAGTTGTGCAGTTTTGAGTGAGTTTCTTAATCCTGAGTTCTAATTTGATTGCATTGTGGTCTGAGAGACTGTCTGCTATGATTTCCGTTATTTTGCATTTGCTGAGGAGTGACTTACTTCCAATTATGCGGTCAATTTTAAAGTAAGTGTGATGTGGTGCTAAGAAGAATGTATATTCTGTGAATTTGGGGTGGAGAGTTCTGTAGATGTCTATTAGGTCTGCTTGGTCCAGATCTGAGTTCAAGTCCTGGATATCTTTGTTAAGCAAAGACTTGGAACCAAACCAAATGCCCATCAATGATAGACTGGATAAAGAAAATGTGGCATATATACACCATGGAATACTATGCAGCCATAAAAAGGATGAGTTCATGTCCTTTGCAGGGACATGAATGAAGATGGAAACCGTCATTCTCAACAAACTGATACAAGAACAGAAAACCAAATACTGCATGTTCTCACTCTTAAGTGGGTGTTGAACAATGAGAACACATGGACAGAAGGAAGGGAACATCACACACAGGGGCCTGTTGGGGAGTGGGATGCTAGGGGGAGGGATAACATGAGGTGGGGGCATTGGGGAGGGATAGTATTAGGAGAAATACCTAATGTAGGTGATGGGGGGATGGATGCAGCAAACCACCATGGCATGTGTATACCTATGTAACAATCCTGCATGATCTGCACATATACCCCAGAACTTAAAGTATAATTAAAAAAAAACTACATATTGGGTACACTGTACACTACTCAGGTGATGGGTGCACTAAAACTCAGACTTCACCACTATACAATTCATCCATGTAATCAAAAACCACATGTACCCCAAAAGCTATAGAATTATATATATACATAATGTGTATGCACATGTATATATACATAAAACACAACAGATATTGATGAGGCTGTGGAGAAAAGGGAGCACTTACACAATTTTAGTGGGAATGCAAATTCATTCAGCCACTGGGGAAAGCAATGTGGAGATTTCTTTCTCTTCCTTTTTCCTTTTCTTTAAGACAGAATCTCACTCTGTCACCCAGGCTGGAGTGCAGTGGCATGATCTCACCTCACTGCTAACTCTGCCTCCTGAGTTCGAGTAATTCTCTTATCTCAGCCTCTGAGTAGCTGAGATTACAGGTGTGTACCACCACACCCAGCTAAATTTTGTATTTTAGTGGAAACGAGGTTTCACTGTGTTGCCCAGGCTGGTCTTGAACTCCTGACCTCAGGTGATCCACTCACCTTGGCCTCCCAAAGTGCTGAAATTACAGGTGTAAGTCACTGCGCCTGGCCTACAGTTTGGAGATTTCTTAAAGAACTTGAAACATAACTACCATTCAACCCAGCAATCTCACTACTGAGTATATATCCAAAGGAAAATCATTCTACAAAAAAGACACATGAACTCATATACTCATCACAGCAATATTCACAGTAGCAAAGATATGGAATCAACCTGGACTCCCATCAGTGATAGACTGGATAAAGAAAATTGGTGCATGTACACCATGGAGTACTACACAGCCATAAAAAGGAATGAAATTATGTCCTTTGCAGCAATGTGGATGCAGCTGGAGGTCCTTGCACTAAACAAATCAAAGCAGGAACGGAAAACAAAATACCACATATCCTCACTTATAAGTGAGAGCTACACACATTGAATACGTATGGACATAAAGATGGCAGCCATAGACAGTAGGGGCTACTAGAGTCAGGAGGGTCGGAAAACTACCTATTAGGTACTATTCTCACTACCTGAGTAATGGGATCATTCATATGCCAACCCTCAGTGACATGCAATTTACCCATGTAACAAACCTGCACATGTACCCCCAGAAACTAAAAAGTTGAAAAAAATCTCTTTGGAACCCCTTATAAGAGAATGAATGAAAGATGAAAGAATATTTAGCCTTTTTCTAATAAGCTGGGTAAATCTATTTTCACATGATTTTACAATAGCAGTCCCCATGCATAGTGACGTCTTGGGCTTACAATAGCCTCAATATTGTTCTATAAACGGCATTTTAAAAAGGAAACATCTCCCCTGCAGGGTCTAAGTTCTTTAAAAGCAAATTATGTTTATGTATGCTGTATTTGCAACACTTAGCACTGTGTAACACAGTTGGTGTTTGATAAATTTTTTTTTTTAACTGTCGGACTGGATATTTTTCTTTTTTTGAGACAGAGTTTCACTCCTGTTGCCCAGGCTGGAGTGCAACGGTGCAACCTCGGCTCACTGAAACCTCCACCTTCCAAGTTCAAGCAATTCTCCAGCCTCCGCCTCCTGAGCAGCTGGGATTACCAGCGACCACCACTAAGCCAGGCTAATTTTTGTATTTTTAGTAGAGTTCGGGTTTCACCGTGTTGGCCAGACTGTTCTCAAACTCCTGACCTCAGGTGATCTGCTACCTTGGCCTCCCATAATGCTGTAATTACAGGTGTGAGCCACCACGCCCAGCCTGGATATACTATTTTTTTAAAAAAAGAAAAGTATATTTGGTTTTTTAAAAAACATTAATTCACTCAACAGTCACATTCAAACAGATATATACGATTTATGCAGATTGTAGCCACGTGGTATACAGGTTGAATGAAAATTCTTTGACATTACTGTCCAAATAAACATATAAGACAAGCTGGTAATGAGAGCAATATATGTAATTTCAAAACTTCTTTCTTTTTTTCTCTATTTCTCTCTTCCTTCCTCCCTCCCTCTTTCCTTTCCTCCCTTCCGCCCTTCCTCCCTCCCTTCCTTCCTCTCAGACCTAGACTCACTCTGTCGTTTAGGCTGGCATATAGCGGTGCGATATCGGCTCACTGCAACCTCCACCTCCCAGGTTCAAGCGATTCTCATGCCTGTCTCCAGAGTTACAGTCATGCACCACCACACCTGGCTAATTTTTGTGTTTTTAGTAGAGATGGGGTTTTGCCATGTTGGGCAGGCTGGTCTCGAACTCCTGACCTTAAGTGATTGATTCAACCACCCTGGCCTCTCAAAGTGTTGAGATTACAGGTGTAAGCCACTGCATCTGGCCAATATATATAATTTTTAAATTTCTAATAATAAAATTTAAAAAGTAAAACTTTAGAGGTCTAATTAGTTTTAGTAATATATTTAGCCTCATCCATCCAAAGTATTATTTAACAATGTAACCAACATAAACATTACTCTTATTTTTGGAGGTGTTTGCTTTTTCTGGAATACTATGTCTTCAAAATCCATTGTTTATTTTATACTTACAGCTCATCTGAATGAGGACTGGCTTTATTTCAAGTAAGCAGGAGCCACATGTGACTGGTGGCTGACGTATTCACAGCACAGCTTGATAGCAGTTCAGTCTCATGATTTCTGTATTTGTTTTTGAAATGAGCTAAATTGCCAAACCTACATATAATACACCTGATAGAATTCTATCCTTAATGTCATTTGATTTGTTTCTTTAGGATCAACAACTGATTTTTTTTCACTTTGCTAATAGAAAAAGTATTATTATTAAATAGGTACTATGCGCATATGAGAAAACATTTCACAGCATTAAATGGTATGAAATATAAAAAGGAGTGTCCTTGGCCGGGCGCGGTGGCTCACGCCTGTAATCCCAGCACTTTGGGAGGCCGAGGCGGGCGGATCATGAGGTCAAGAGATACAGACCATCCTGGCCAACATGGTGAAACTCTGTCTCTTTGTACTTGCAAAAGTACAAAAAATTAGCTGGACGTGGTAGTGCGCGCCTGTGGTCCCGGCTCCTCCGGAGGCTGAGGCAGAATTGCTTGAAACCGGAAAACGGAAGTTGCCGTGAGCCGGGATGGCGCCACGGCACTCCAGCCTGGCGGTAGAGCGAGACTCTGCCTCAGAAAAAGAAAAGGGGGTGTCCTTTCATTACATCGCCAAGCCCAGTCCCCTGAGGTAACCACAATCCCGTATACGTGCAGATTTTTTTCCCACATGTATATGAGTTATGTTTATCTTTTTAAAGTATCAATGAGAGCATAACTTACTTTTCATAGTCCTGATAAAACACCAACAAAAACTTCTCTATATGCATAAGATTATATGGGATATTTTCATGTGTCAATTCTTTTTTTTTTTTTAAGACGGAGGCTCCCTCTGTTGCCCAGGCTGGAGTGCAATGGCGCAATTTCGGTTCACTGCAACCCCCGCCTCCCGAGTTCAAGCAATTCTCGTGCCTCAGCCTCCCAGATCTCAGCTGGGATTACAAGCATGTGCCACCATGCCTGGCTAATTGTTGGATTTTTAATAGAGACCAGGTTTTGCCACGTTGGCCAGGCCGGTCTCACACTCCAACCTCAGATTATCCACCTGCCTAAGCCTCCCAAAATGCTGGGAGTACAGGTGTGAGCCACTGCACCAGGCCCCAATCTATTCTTAACTGCTTTTTTTCCCTGGCCTAGAGCTCCCTGCCATTCCACTGAAATGGATTTCAGAACACACATAACATTATCACTAAGTCCAATGGTCTTTTTTTTTTTTTTTTTTAATTGAGACAGAGTTTCGCTCTTACTGCCTAGGCTACAGTGCAGTGGCACAATCTCGGCTCACTGCAACCTCCGCCTCCCGAGTTCAAGTGATTCTCCTGCCTCAGCTTCCCAAAGTGCTGGGATTATAGGCGTGAGCCACTGCACCTGGCATGATCTTTCATTAGAACTTCTTTTCCATTATTTTATGGCATTTAAAGTTTTAAAAATTATTCCTTCTGCATTGAAAAACTGCGGTTTACATAACACCATAACTTGTTTAGCTCTTCTCCCACTTCTGTATGGAATCATTTTTTTTTTCTTCTTTAAAAGCTTTTCTGCTTTTAATCCCCTAATTGTGGAAGTTCTTCAGGCTACTACTTGAGCAATTAAGCGCACATTTTAAATTGTCACTGATGATCCATTATTTATAGCTTATCAACGTGTGTTCTACTGAACGCTGTTCCCACAAGTCCGCACTGAAAAACAATCAAGAACCATGACAAACACTTCTCCTTTGCCTGCACATTCTATAGAGATCATAAAAATAAATCTTTTTCCTGATCATACTTCCAGACGGAGTGAACATATGATATAATTCTGACCAAGAAGGGATAAACTGAAGTCTGTTGACCCTTTGCTTTTCTTACAGCTTTTAACATGAACTCAAAGCAGGAACTGCAGTAGCCAATTTGCAATTTTGAAGGATGGGCTAAATGAATTGCAGGGACATCAGCCTCCATGCTGCACTGAACATAGGTCAACAACTGCTTACCTCCTGAGTTCTCACTACAGAAGATGAATAAATCCTTATTTGTTTGGACTTCCATAATCAGGTGATTTATACCTTGCAGCAGAACACACTCTTAACTGGATATAAAAATGCTACATACTATGTGTCCTTCTTAGAACTTCAGAATGCACATTAGAAAATTAGAGGAACTGAGAAATTCTCAGGAGAAGAAACCTGTTGAATTCTGTTGAATGTATCAACTCCTAAATGTAGTTGATCAAGCAGCCCTTTTCTTCTTCCTGTACTAAACTACCAATATCTCATAGAATTATGGTTCTCTAGCTTTTTGCTTTGCAAAGTGTAATTCCTAGACCAGCAATATCTGCATCATCTAGAAACTTGTTAGAAAACCCTAATATTAGGCCCCACCCTGGAATCAATTACATTTTAGCAAGATCTTCAGTTGATTTCTATGACATTAAAGTCTGAGAAGTGCCACTTGGGAAACACTGATTTAGAGAATAAAGTACAAACTAACCTTAATATCCTTATGTGGCCTACAGTTTCAAAGGCATCTGTCATTACTATCCCTTAATGCCTACTTCACTAATCATGACACATCCCTAGAACAGGCATTGGTAAGCTATAAACAATGGATCATCAGTGACAATTTTAAATATGGGCTTAATTGCTCAAGTAGTAGCCTGAAGAACTCACACAATTAGGAGATCAAAAGAAGAAAAGCTTTTAAGGGAGAAAAAAGTAGTTCTTATTGAATGCTTACTTTGTGCAAGGCATTATGCTAAGTGGTATACTTTTATAATTCTCAAAGCAACCCTATGAGGCAGGTCCTATTGTAATCGTAATCTTGTAGATAAGACAGCTAAGGTGCAGAGAAGTTAAGTTGCCTACTGAAGGTCACATAGCTATTAAGTGGCAGAATCCTTGGCTTAAGGACTTAAGGATCACTAAACTATATTGGCTCTCTAAACTTTTGTTCCCAAGCACTTTCCTGCTGTGTGTACTTTACACACATGGTTTCCTCTGCATGTAATATCTCCCCACGTACATGTTGTTAAAAGGTCTCAGCTCAGAAAGTCAGTTGTTCTGGGGAACTTTTCTGATCCCCTATCCCCAAGCCAGGTCAGATCCTCCTGCTATACGTTTCCCAGGGTCATATCTTTACTTCATACATATCAGCTTTTAAAATTATGCACATTTTGTGATTCTATAATTAGTGTATGTCTTTATCAAAAAACGAAGCTCCATGTGGGCTTGAACTATATCCTCTATGCCTGACATGTAGTTGGCACACAAATATTTTTTAGAGTATCTTTTTTTTTTTTCTGAGATGGAGTCTCGTGCTATTGAACAGGCTGGAATGTAGTGGCACAATCTCGGCCCACTGCAACCTCTGCCTCCCGGCTTCAAGCAATTCTCCTGCCTCAGCCTCCTGAGTAGCTGAGTAGCCTCCTGAGTAGCTCACACCACCATGCCCAGCTAATTTTTGTATTTTTTGTGGAAACAGTATTTCATCATGTTGGCCAGGCTGGTCTCACACTCCTGGCCTCAAGAGATCCATGGGCCTCAGTCTCCCAGACTGCTAGGACTACTGGCGTGAGCCACCGTGCCCGGCCTTTTGGAATATCTTTTACTCTCATTTGAAACGTTCTTTCCCTACTCTGCACCAATCCAAGTTCTATCCAGAAGAAGCTATAGGATGGTGGCAAAAGATTTGATTTTGCATCAGAAGGCTTGGATTTGAGGCCTTGTTCCCCTACTTTGTAACTTTCAGCAGTCACAAAAACTCAGACCCACTAATTCTCAGCTCTGTCAAATAGAGATAATAATAACCTCACAGGACTGGCATAAGAATGAAAATGAGCCCTGTGAGAGATGTGTATAACCTACATACACATCCTAAAAATACGAGTAGCATTTCGTAGTGATTAAGATCCTGGGTTTTGCTTAAAAGTTTCCACTCTGTAATCCAAAACCTGAGTTCAAATCCCAACTCAATATTTATTGTCTCTGCAGTTGATTCAGCAATCCATTATTTGCTGGATTTTGTCATGTGTTTTGCCAATGGCATTCATAATTTATTATGCATTTATGCTTGTATCTCCTAAGTCATGGTATATAATCTATGCTTTGTGTGTTTTGTCTGACATGAGCTTTTATCAGAGCCTTTTGTATACAGGAAATCAATAAATGGTAACACAATCTACATTTATTTGGTGAATATTGCATATCTGCCGTACTGAAAGTACATTAAGTAACAAATGCAAGTAAGAAGAATGAAAAGCAGTACTAACAACAGTTGTCATAATTGCACATAGATATGCTCAGAATTACTGTTTTTCAAATCACTTTAAACAAAAGCTGAATTGCAGAAATAAAAGCCCAGCAGGAACAATTAAACTACATTTGCAATAAAATCATTTGGCCTAATTTTCATAACCACAGATTTCAGAGAATACCACCACCCACGCCAGGTGTACCAGACAATCCCACTGTCTGTTTTAGCGGTGTAGGGGCCGTTGTAGTAAAAACCATTCAGGTTTGCAGAGTGACACCTAGTGGAAGGGGGGTAAAAAGAAAACAACCATTAGACTAGAAAAATACTGTTCAGAAACTCTTATTTTGCTAGCAAATACTCAAAACTTTTTAACTATGAATTCTGCCATTTTTTCAGACAAGTAAATACTTACTAGTTTCCAAAAGCTGAGAAAGTTCTACAACAGATGGATATTTTATTTTATTTTATTTTTATTTTTATTTTTGAGAAGGAGTTTCACTCTTGTTGCCCAGGCTGGAGTGCAATGGCGTGATCTCGGCTCACCGCAACCTCCGTCTCCCAGGTTCAAGCAATTCTCCTGCCTCAGCCTCCCAAGTACCTGGGATTACAGGCATGTGCCACCATGCCTGGCTAATTTTGTATTTTTAGTAGAGACAGGTTTTGTCTATGTTGGTCAGACTGGTCTCAAACTGCCAACCTCAGGTGATCCACCCGCCTCAGCCTCCCAAAGTGTTGGGATGACAGGCATAAGCCATCGCCCCCGGCCTTATTTTTTTTTTTTAATAATAGAGACAGTCTCTCTATGTTGCCCAGGCTGGTCTTGAATTCCTGAGCTCAAGCAATCCTTCTGCTTCGGCCTTCCAGAATGCTGGGATAACAGGTGTGAGCCACTGTGCCTGGCCTCAGAGATGGGTATTTTAAACTGGTGAGTTTTACTGCCATAACAAATCTGAAAATACAACCCACGCCACTCATAGTGCATTGAAAAATAACCATTTCAATTTTTGATGGCCTTTAAACAAAAAATTAAAGCAAGGAAACAAAAACACATCCCTTTAACCTCCAGCCTTACAACCTCCTGACTCAGAATGATTAACCTAGTACTTAGCAAGAGCTGAGGTGAGTGTCAGCAAAGCAAGGTGTGGGGAAGGTGTTCTACTGCTGGTTTTCCTGGAAAATTTGCACTTACACATTTGTTCATCTGCTACTAAGACCTGGCTTTCATAATTAAAACTCCCTTCCTCCCCTTCTTTAAACTGCTAGCATATCAATTATTTTAATCTCAAGGGTAAGCAAACAAAACCTAAACCACCATTTAAAGTTTTCCCACCCATCCACCCATCAACCAATAATGACTTTTTCCCAGTTGCTGAGTTAATTTTTTACAAATATTGCACGAGCCTAGATAAGCTGGTTGGTTATCGACATTAAAAATGTTCCTTTTCTCCTTTGGAGTCTGCAGATTTTGTCCTTGATAGGTATAATTTACATATAAGAATATGTAATAAGTTTATGTGTATTATTATGAAAATTACCATATTCTTTTTTATTGATATAATTAATGAAAAAAATGTTAGAATTAGGAGAGAAGGAGAACATTCGCAAGAGATAGTTCTGAACATCTATGGAAAAACCCAAATTATTGAATCAAAAAAGCACATAATCTACCCATAAGGCTGAATGGCTGGCTTGAATCAATTATCAGCTTAATGATTCACTCCTAGTGAGCATTCTCAAAGTTCTCTTAATTTAAATGGATGTAATTAATTGAAAATATGTACATTACATCTGCATATGTCAAAGCCTACTGTGTTTTTAAAGAGCATGGAAAGTAATGTTAAAAAAGAAAATACGGTAAATTGAGTCTTAAGAATATATATTTTGGCATATATTTGTCTGTCTAGAGACATTTGCTAACTATATTTTTGTGGTTGGTCTATGATTTGAATCCCAGGGAAAACTGACTGATCAACATAAGAAACCTTAGCTATTCTGAGACCAATTTTCCAGCATCCTTTAGTTTTTATAACAGCCTGGATTTGCAACTAGGTTGGGGGATGACTGGGGTTCCCTTGGTGAAGAAGTGGCTGTGAGCACTCACACAAGATGCTACGCTAACAAACAAAAGACATCAGCACACAGTGATTCGTTTCCTAAATGGAAAAACAACATCTTATAGGTGGGTAATATTTATGAAGTGCCAACATTTCATGTAAATTAGAACTATGGGACAGAAAACTAGCAAGAGTAAAAAGGAGGAAAAGACATTAGTCAAACTACACTAATAGTACGCATGGTAGAAACAGCACCAAGTGGGTTGGGCACGATGGCTCACACCTGTAATCCCAACACTTTGAGAGGCTGAGGCGGGTGGATATCCTGAAGTCAGGAGTTCGAGACCAGCCTGGCCAACATGGTGAAACCCTCTCTCTACTAAAAATACAAAAATTAGTCAGGCATGGTGGTATGTACCTGTAGTCCCAGCAGCTACTCAGGAGTCGGAGGCAGAAAAATTGCTTGAAACCAGAAGGCGGAGGTTACAGTGAGCCAAGATTGAGCCACTCCACTCCAGCCTGGGCAAAAGAGCTAGCACCAAGTTTCTAGAACAATCTATTTTCTCTCCTTTACTGCCTATTGATTTTCCAACTGCACAGCTTTATCAGCTCCTTTGATTTCAAGGATAACCTAGGCTTCTTGGGTGGCTCCAGCCAATGAATTGCCTTTCTTTGTTCTCCCTGAACCCGTATCTTTAAAGTCAGGTAAATCATTCTTTTGCCCACATTAATCGGAATGGTAGTTTTCATTTAGATGTCTTAGAAGCCAGTCAGCTGGATAAAGTACATGGTTTTGATCTCATGTTACTATTAGTAATTATTTTTGTATATAGAATTCTTTTCAAAATCAAACGTTGTTGATGCTCTCAAACAACTTCATGAATTACAGATAAGTTTTATGTCATCCTAACTTAGAAGAACAAGGGGGAACAAAAGAAGGAGTAGGAACAGGTGAAGAAGATGGTTTTCGAAACAACAGGAAAACTGCTAGGGAAAAGACTGTCATCACCTTCAAAAGAGAGAGAACTTTGTTTCTCCTCTTCACGCTGCTGGAAATACTGCAGCACCCTCACAAATCATCAAATATTAAATGGACTCAAATGTTTCTTTTTTAAAGCAAAATACAGGAAAAAATGACTGTTAAAAGTCGTCTGTACAGTGAGTACAACTGCAGTAGTACTCCTTATCTGCAGGGGTACGTTCCAAGACCCCTAGTGGATGCCTTGAAACTACAGATAATACCAAATTCTTTATATCCATACTATGTTTTTTCAGTCTGATAACCAAAACAGCTACGAAGTGACCAACGAGCAGGTAACAAAAATAAAATTTACCAAACTGAAGGACATGATATAGATTGAAAAGAACCACTGAGTACCCACTGTAGTAAACGAAAAGAAGACCACGGCAATATATTTCACTGTAAAATGTAGAACTCTAAGGGGGGAATCAATAGGGAATAGGAAGGAAAAAAGCAATTTACAGTAGTTCACTCTGTTTTTTCCTATAATGTACATACCTATGATAAAGTTAATTTCTAAATTAGGCACAGTAAGAGATTAACAACAATTAATAATAAAATATTATGATTATATAAAAATATGTCAGCTTTACAGCTCTTGTGCTTCGGGATCATTATTAAATCAAATAAGGATGATTCGAACACAAGCACTGTGAAACCACAACACTGGATCTGATAACTGAGACTGCTACTAAGTGTCAGGTAGATCATGAGGTCATGAGTTCGAGATCAGCCTGGCCAACATAGTGAAACCCCGTCTCTACTAAAAATACAAAATTTGTCTGGATGTGGTAGCGTGCACCTGTAGTCCCAGCTACTTGGGAGACTGAGGAAGGAGAATCGCTTGAACCCAGGAGGCAGAGGTTGCGGTGAGCTGAGATTGTGCCATTGCACTCCAGCCTGAGCAACAGAGCAAGACTCTGTCTCAAATAATAATAATAATAAATGCCTATCAGTGAGCTATCAATTCCATTATGACTATGTTCATAAGACATCAAACCTGTTAAACCACCAGCCACCCTGATCTTCTTCTGCGCAGTTCCCTTCGTAGTTGTCATGATCTCTGTCCCATGTGCTGAATTTCATTCTTTGGTGACTAGCCCACCACTGCACCTCAGGATGAAAATTCCCCGCAAGGGAATCTCCAGCTGTTCCAGAATATTCCCCAATATTCAACTCGTAGAAATTCTAAAGAAAAAGAACAATTTCTACTATCAGTGGAGTTCCTCTATGACCATTTTAAAATCAAGTTTATTTAATAAACAAAAGAACAGGCTCTACTGTATATTTTTATTTCCACTGACTTCAGGGTTATATTGCATATTTTAGGCATTAATTCATGGTTTTACTTATTAGAAAATTGTAGTACCTTTTCATCTCCAACTTTAAAGTTCTTATATTGTGCATAACGGCTATTTTTTTCAAAATCTTCAAGGTCGATTTTTAAAGTGTAGTCTTCTAAAAAAAACCAAGAAGTTATAATTTTAAAAAATGTGTGACATGACATGGACTACTGTGGATTAAAAACAATTCACTGTTCCATTTTACTTTTACCATTTCCTTTGGCCAAGAGTCAGTTTTCAAAGATTGAACAGTGACTCCATTGTATTTATAACATGAACATTTTATCGTGTAATTTATTTGAAAAAACGATGGATACAATATTAAATGTAAAAATTTTCTATTAGCTCTCTCGTAGGTAAAAGCTAGTGCAATTCACTTAATAATGAACAACAGAAAAAATAAGTTATTACTTAAAGCAATCTAACAATGAAAAGATCGACTTTTTTGATTATTTGTTTTTTAAACAGAGTCTCACCCAGGCTGGAGTGCAGAGACGTGATCTTGGCTTACTGCAACCTCTGACTCCCAGGTTCAAGTGATTCTCCCGCCTCAGCTTCCCGAGTACCTGGGACTACAGGCGAGTGACACCACGCCCCACTAATTTTTTTTTTTTTTTTTTTTTTGTATTTTTAGTAGAGATGGGATTTCACCACGTTAGCCGGGATGGTCTCTATCTTGTGACCTTGTGATCTGCCCACCTCAGCCTCCCAAACTGCTGGGATTATAGGCATGAGTCACATCGCCCGGCCTGATGTTTTTAAGTTTAATAGCTTGTCCTCTTTTTCTTGATTTCAATAAGAATGTCGACCTTGAAAGTAAATGGTGACTATAATGACACTGTATAATCTTTAGTAGCTGAGAAACTAGGTTGTCAAAATGTAGTTGCCATTTCCTGCATATGGTAGCATAAAATATCAGCCAGCAAATCCTTCAAGAATAATTTGAGGAAGAAATATAAATCCTAATTGTTACCTGAAAACCTTCCTTTGATACTGGCTCATAAGATCAAGAGAGTATGAGCATCAGTGTTTATAGAGTGGAAGTCATTGGAAGAGAATTTCGGAGGCGAGAAGGAAACATTCTTGAGAAATGCTGTAACACCGGCATTCTCAATGGCAGAGATGATATAGTTACTGGAAAATACACTAACCTCAATGACGTTGAGTAAAAAGGTATTTCTGAAGAGTTAATATCTGCATGTAAAAGCATTTTAAGAATACAATGTATTGGGTATATATTCTGTTTTGTATATGCTAAAGAATGATATATGATGACAACAAATCTCTAAACATGAAAGATGTGCTTTAATGACTATGATAATTCTAGGATATAAAAGTGCATTACATTTTAAAAATGATTAAAATAGTTGCTACCCTCAAGTAATGTTTTTTATTGTTGCATCGTTTGGAAGTAACAAAGACTATTCCTTTTTCAGAAACAGAACTCTTGTCAGGGGCACTGAAGGTTATAAGTCAAATCATTAGATCATATGTGTTCTATCCTCCTACTTTGATAAATAAGATATAACAATGACCTGAAAAGCAGGTTGGAATTTAGAGTCTCACATTCTCTGGAGTTTCAAGCCAGACCATGGAGGCATAGAGAAAGAGAGTCCCTGAATAGTCCTATCACCTACGACCCGTCTATGGTCGGCCTCTTTTCTCCTCCCATCCCCATCTTCATCACTCATGGCAAGGGGCTTCGAATCCACTTGTGGACATTTTAGGCTGCATATCCAAGCTTTGTTCACATTCACAACAAAAGCCATTCTTGGCTGGGTGCTGTGGCTCACACCTGTTATCCCAGCACTTTGGGAGGCCAAGGCAGGCAGATCACCTTAGGTCAGGAGTTCTAGATCAGCCTGACAAACATGGAGAAATCCTGTCTCTACTAAAAACACAAAATTAGCCAGGCATAGTGGCAGATGCCTGTAATTCCAGCTACTTGGGAGGCTGAGGCAGGAGAATCTCTTGAACCCAGGAGGCAGAGTTTGCAGTGAGCCGAGATTGCCGAGATTGCACCATTGTACTCCATCTCAAAAAAAAAAAAAAGCCATTCTTCAGCTTCCCCTCAAGCTTGGAGGTGCATACACCAGCAGCAGAAGAGGACAGACAAGGAAACAGACTGCAGGAGTCCTAGAAATGAACTCAAGGCTGTTGGGGCAGGGAATGCTGGATTTCTCATGTCTGGAGTCCCTTTAAGAGGGGATCCGGGATTCTCTTGGGCTTGTTGATTTGGCACCACAAATTCCTTGCCCCAGGGAGCTCTCTAAAGGTAGTCAAGGTCACATGAGACAAGACTCTAGAGTGTTTAACAGTAGCAAGGCAGGCCAAGTCAACCGTCTTTTAAAATACTATGTTAGGCCGGGCGCAGTGGCTCACGCCTGTAATCCCAGCACTTTGGGAAGCCAAAGTGGGTGGACCACAAGGTCAAGAGATTGAGACCATCCTGGCCAACATGGTGAAATCCCATCTCTACTAAAAATACAAATATTAGCTGGGCCTGGTGGCGTGTGCCTGTAGTCCCAGCTACTTGGGAGGCTGAGGCAGGAGGATTGCTTGAACGCAGGAGGCGGAGGTTGCAGTGAGCAGAGGTCGCGCCACTGCACTCCAGCCTGGTGCCTGGCAACAGAGTGAGACTCTATCTCAAAAACAAACAAACAAACATAAACTCTGTTATAGGCCAGATGTGTGGTTCACATCTGTAATTCTAGCATCTTGGGAGGCTTAGGCAGGCAGATCACTTGAAGCCAGGAGTTTGAGACCAGCCTGGCCAACATGGTGAGACTACCTTCTCTACTAAAAATACAAAAATTAGCTGGGTGTGGTGGTGTGTGCCTATAATCCCAGCTACTCAGGAGGCTGAGGCATGAGAATTGCTTGAGACCAAGAGGTAGAGGTTGCAGTGGGCCAATGTCGTGCCACTGTGCTGCAGCCTGGGCAACGGAGCGAGAATCTGTCTAAAACAAACAAACAAACAAAAAAAAAACAAAAAAAACTATTATAGGAGAGACGCAAAGTGTCAATTTTTTGGCTAACCATTCAGTTGTCTCTTTGTTCGGTAAGTAAACAAATTACATTTACCATTTCTAAATCAATTTTATTGCCACTACTTCTAGTCAAGATTTGTGTAGAGGGGATAAAGCGATTCTCAGAGGTAATTCATTAGCCATAAGTGCTCTCATAATTAAAGAAAGCAGAGAAAAAAGCACTGCCTGTTGTCTGGGATGATGGGATACATGGCTGTGGGTCTAGGAACTGAAAAATACGTTTTTACTGCCGTGAGATTAGCCAACCTGAGTACCAAGTTGAAACATGAAAGGGAACAGGTTTGTTGGCAAAGTTCATCTGGGCAAATATGTACGTTGAAATAACTTGAAAAATAATATGTTTGAATTTCATATATTTAGAAAGAAAGAGTTATTGCTTTTCGTAGTTTCAACAAGAAACCAGATAAATATCAATGTGCAAATGAAACAGAAGTTACTATGGCAAATTTTATATATCTGGCATAAAACACTTAAAATTAGAATAATAGACTTGTTGAAGGAAAGGAAGCCTTATATAAATTTGGAGAGCACTGATCACAACAGGGACGTACAAAGAAAGTATAAGTTTTCTAGGATTACTCATCCTAACGTTTATTATGCTAGTGTCTCGAAGAACCTTATAACTGTAATCCTACTATTATAAATATAGAAACACCAATCACTTTCCTGAGCTTGGATGGAACAAATTCAGTCCTGTTTTACTTTAATTAATTAATTTATTTTGAGATGGAGTCTCGCTCTATCACCCAGGCTGGAGTGCCTTGGTACATACAATCTTGGCTCACTGCAACCTCCGACTCTCAGGTTCAAGCCATTCTCATGCCTCAGCCCCCAAGTGGCTGGGATTAAAGGCATGTGCCACCATGTCTGGCTAATTTTTGTATTTTTAGTAGAGACGGGGTTTTACCATGTTGACCGGGATGGTCTTGAATTCCTGGCCTCAGGGATCCACCCACCTCGGCCACCCAAAGTGCTGGGATTACAGGCATGAACCACCATGCCCAGCTGTTTTATTTTTAATGCATTTGCAGTGTAACTTCGCATGCTCTCTTGGGCATTACAGTTGCCTTTTTTGAAGTATTCAGGATCAGGCCTGAGTGGGAATGACTGTAAGCTCAGACTACAACAGAGGTAGGGAAGACAGTGGATTGGCGCAAAAGAATATGGGATATAGAAGCTTGGAAAATTTGTTATCAAAGCAATGATATTTTAGACAAATATAAACTCTAAAGATAAGAATTTAAAAGTATATAGGGATAATTGTCCAGATGTCTGCTATTTACTTTGAAATATATATACAGAAAAGACGGATTGATAGATAGATTGAGTAACGGGCAAACAGATAGATATGTGATACAAAACAAGCAAAGTAAAACGTTAATGTAGGATCCAGGTGGTAGGTTGAAACTTCTTTCAAATTGGTTGCACCTTTGAAAAAATTTCAACATAAAAGATGAAAAGTATGTGGAAACATGGACATTTAGTATATTATGGTATTTTATTGCAAAAATAGCACCAATTCCCTAATTCTTCACCTCTCTCTCTTGAAATATGTCTTCATAACTCCTCCTATTATTTCCTTTTTTAAAAAAGTCTGAGGTGGTCCTGTTATTTGCTTTCACCAATAGAAGAAAAGTGATTCTGTGCCAGTTCTGAGCCTAGATCTCAAGAGACTTACATACATTCACTCATTTTTCTGGACCCCTGCCTGTGCTACAAGAACAAGGCCAGCTAGCTAGCTGGAAGATGAGAGACCCGATGGAGCCAAGTGGAATCCTTCCATCTAGAGCAGCCACTTCAATCAGGAAGTTGATTGCAGACCCATGAGCAAGCCTAGCCATGATCAGCAAAGTCACCCAGCCAACCTGCAGATTTGTAAGAAGTAGTAAATGGTTGTTGATTTTAAGCCACTAACTTTGGAAGGGGATTGTTACATGATATTATCGTGATATTAGATAACCGATACTGTATATATAATTTTCAGGAACTCAAGGCATCAAAAAGAAATAATTAAGACATTGTATGTCCTCTTCAGAAATAGAATATATGTATATATATATGAAAACGGTTTCCCCCAACCCAATTCTGGTTTCTTTTCCTAGTTCTAATTTTAGGCAGCCACATTTTACATTTGGGATTATTGCCCGAAAGTTATCACTACAGTCTGCAAATCATAGCAATTATTGAATTAGTTTCGTTGCCTATAATTTGATTTAAAAATATAGTATTGTTTTTCTTGTATTTCAAATAAATTTGACATCATTCAAACCTTACCTTGAGTGGTCAATAAGTGAAGATTTTTATTGCCCAGCCAATATTCACCATGTTTTTGGACAAAATTTCCAAAGCCATTTTCATAGTCATTCCATCCTCTAAAAAATTTTAAGTGGAAGCTGATTTTAGCAAACTCCATTTGTGGTACCAAGGTGACCCCCACCCGCCCCCTGCTACCACCACCTCCAATATTTTCTTGATTAGTTAATTCATTTTCAGTATTACTTAGAGAAAGTGAAATTCTGTCTAGTTAATAGACTTCAGAATATGACCAAAATATTTAACTTATAAATCTCACATTTGCTATTACAAATGAATTCTTATGTCATAGTTAGCACACCTGTTAAAGTTCTCACTGCCATCAGATCGTCTCTGAATCACAGTCCATCCTCCTCCATCAGACATGTCACAATAAACAGAAAATTCTGCTGGGCTCTGGAAAGGTTTGATTTTGTAGAATCCGCTGAGCTTATACCCATCATTGAAAATCTCTGAACAATCTGTTTTTAAGACAAGGTAATGTAACATTTATTATGTATATTTTTCCCCCTTTAGGGAGCCTCTGAATGAGACTACTCAGTATCAATGGAGATAGATAACACATGGTATAGAAATCAGCATCTTAAAATTGCATCTTGTATATCTTCCAGTGGATATTAGGAAAGTTTTGTTTCCTTTGCTAATATTTGCCACCTGAATCTTTGATATAATCATGGGTAAAAAGGAGTGAAATAAGAATCTAGTTTTTTTGTTTCTTTCTTCTTTTTACTTTTACTTTTTTATTTTTATTTTTATTTTTTGTAGAGATGGTCTCACTATATTGCCCAGGCTGGTCTCAAACTCCTGGCTTCAAGGAATCCTATCCTCCCACCACAGACTCCCAAAGTGTGGGATTACAGGTGTGAGCTACCACACGTGGCCTAGCGTCTAATTTCTGAGTTTTGTAGAAAACAATCTTAAAAAGCAAGTTATGGGTAGTGTGCTAATAACAGTATATTTAGATGGAACTCATAGTTTTATCAGATAGAATAATAGAATTTGCGTCACCCATGAAGCTAAAAATGAAAGCAGAAATGTAACACCAAACAAGTTAATACAGGTTATCTTAGAGCATGATAAATTATTCTGGACATCTGAAATTGAATCCAAAAGAGTAATCTTGTTAAAATCTTATACCTTCTTAGCCTCACCCGATTTTTTGCTAATCCACTAAAGTTTCTAAAAGTCCATACATTCTGAGATGTTTTTGCTAAAACCTGCAAGCTTCTGCTATTCTTTACATCCTATAATTATTTTTGCTGTAGTATTTCTTTGAACCCTCAAGCAAACATAGCTACCCCTTTGTCACCAAAGAGTAATAGCTGTTTCTTTCTTTCTTTTTTTTTTTTTCTTCATTTAAGACAGAGTCTTGCTCTGTCACCCAGGCTGGAGTGCAATGGTATGATCTCTGTTCACTACAAACTCCTCCTCCCAGATTGAAGCGATTCTCCTGCCTCAGCCTCCTGAATATCGGGGACTACAGGCACACGCCTCCACACTCTGCTAATTTTTTTGTATTTTTAGTAGAGACGGGACTTTACCACATTGGCCAGGCTGGTCTCAAACTCCTGAGGTCAGGCAATCCACCCACTATGGCCTCCCGAAGTGACAGAATTACAGGGAGCCACCATACCCGGTCTAAAGGTGATACCGTTTCTTAACCCACTTGAGGGTATTATAAATTAATATCCATTGGGTCTCGTCTAGGTTGATCTGTACAGACTTAGATAATGTAGCAAATAGGGACTTCTCTATTGTTTAGATGCATAGCAAGCTATGTTTTAGGATGACTGAAGTAGTGGCCACTATGAACAGATAGTCTCAAGAAGAGCCATCTACAAACATATGAATAAAAATACTATAACATCATCAGCTTTCACTTTTACCCTTACCATTTTGTTAGTTTCCTTTTTTTTTTTTTTTTTTTGAGACAGAATCTTGCTCTGTCGCCAGGCTGGAGTGCAGTGGCGCAATCTCAGCTCACTGCAACCTCTGCCTCCTGGGTTCAAGCGATTCTTCCTCCTCAGCCTCCCGAGTAGCTGGGACCACAGGCGCGTGCCACCACGCCCAGCTAATTGTTGTAGTTTTAGTAGAGCCGGGGGTTTCACCATGTTGGCTAGGATGGTCTCGATCTCTTGACCTCGTGATCCGCCTGCCTCGGCCTCCCAAAGTGCTGGGATTACAGGCGTGAGCCACTGTGCCCAGCCTAACCTCTCCGTTTTACTCCTGAGAGGCAAGAGCAGCTAAGTAATTTAAAAGCGCGGCGAATCAGTCTTTTCCTAAGCATTGCCTCTTGGTCGCTGCCTAGCCGCCTGTGCTTCCAAAGTGACCATTCTCCAGCAGGCAAGAACCTCTGATCTGAAAGAGAGATGGAAGCAAGCACACATTTATTCTGCTGCTTCTGCACCGGCCGCACACCTAAGAAGCCTAAGGTGGATGTGCTCATACTCTGGCGTCTCCAGAAAGGATCTTATATTTATTTCTCTCAAATTTTCAAGTTGGGGCCAGGCTTGGTGGCTCAGGCTTGTAATCCCAGTACTTTGGGAGGCCGAGGTGGTGGATTACCTGAGGTCAAAAGTTCGAGACCAGCCTGGCCAACATGGTAAAATCCCACTTCTACTAAAAACATGAAAATTAGGCCAGGCGTGGTGGCGGGCCCCTGTAGTTCCAGCTACTCGGGAGGCTGAGGCAGGAGAATTGCTTGAGCCCGGGAGGCGGAGGTTGCAGTGAGCAGAGATAGCGCCACTGCACTCCAGCCTGGGTGACAGCAAGACTCTGTCTCAAAAAAAAAAAAAAAAAAACTTTGATTAGGGCCATCATTTCAGTGTATTATTTTGTTTGTTCATAGAGGAAAGAAACACCATCTCACTATCCCATATGGGATAACCTCAGAAGGGCAAAGAGGGCTATGTCAGTAGCTATGATGTCAACATCAAGTTTGTCAATAGATAGAGAAGACAGTTATCTAAATGGTTTGAAGTGAGACAGGGAAAATTCCTTCTATATGGTCTCTTTCTTACTAAAGAGAACATTGTATGTGTTTTTATATATACCGATGACTTTTAACGTTGTATCTCCAGCACCATGTCCTGCTTTGTGTCCTCCTGGCCATGTTTCTTGGGATAACCACTTCCTTACTGGCTTTGACTCACTTGGCAGGGTGTGTTCACCGGGACTCTTCCCTTTCTGCCTCAGGGATTCCCCAAATGCCTAGGAGCAGACAGCTGGCTTCCTTCAGGGCTTGGGCAACTAGAAAGTGCCTTGGTGCTAGCATGCCTGTAGAAACCTTCAACAAGCAGGGGAGGGGAGCTGGTGGATAAATGCTCCTGCTTCCTGTTCCACAGACAGTCCTGGAAGCATTCTGCACGTTTTGCCAGTTACCCCTGAAAAGTTGAACTCATTGCACAAGGCAGCAACATTAACAACATATCCTTTGATTAGATTTTGCTCCTTCCTAGTCTTATTCTTCCTATTCCCTCACTTCTGGTGCCTGTACTTCCCAAATAAGCTACTTACCTATAGGTCCTTGCCTTGGGCTCTATCCAAGCTAAGACAATGTCTAATCAACATTTAAAATGTGCTCAAATATATCTTTATTCCCCTACAGTTTCCCCAGCTCAGCAAATGGCAACTTTGTAATTCTGTTTACTGAGGTCAAAAATTTTAGACTCATTCTGAAATCCTCTTTCGCAACTCCCATCCAATCCATCAGCAAACTCTGTTTACTCTACTTTAAAAGCATATCCAAGATCTCACCATTTCATATCACCTCCACTACTTCCACCTTCTAGTCAGGCCATCATCCTTCCTGGTCTGAACTATTTAAAAAATCTCCTAATGGTTTTTCTATTTATAACTTTACCCAACTATCCTCTACACAGTTGATGTGTTAAAATTCAGTTGCTTCTGCCCAGAAACTCTCCAATGGCTGCTCATCTCATTTAGAATAAAATTCAACGTCCTCTGATCATCTGCATAATAATGGCTCTGGAATCCCTCTGCCCTAATATTCTACCACTGCCCTCCTCCTTGTGAGGCTCCACCCCACTGACCTCATTCTCAGCGCTTGAACTGCTAAGCAAGCTACCCTCCTTAGATCTTTTGCATTTACTGTTTCTCTGCCTGGAATGTTTCTTCCCTCCAGAATCCACATACTCCTCTTCCTGACTTCCTTTAGCTCTCTGCTCAAATGCTCTTGTATAGAGCAACCTTCCCTAATCACTGTTAACATTTTAAAATCTGGAGTTAGCAATATATTAGTCTATTTGCATGCTGCTGATAAAGACATATCTGAGACGGGGTAATTTATAAAGAAAAAGAAGTTTAATGGGCTCACAGTTCCACATGGCTGAGGAGGCCTCATAATCATGGTGGAAGACAAAAGACACATCTTACATGGCAGCAGACAAGATAGAACTTGTGCAGGGAAACTTCCTGTTGTAAAACCACCAGATCTCATGAGACTTTTTCACTACCATGAGAACAGTATGGGGGAAACCACCCCCGTGATTCAATTATCTCTCACTGGGTCTCGCCCACAACAGGCGGGAATTATGGGAGCTACAATTCAAGATGGAATTTAAGTGGGAACACTGCTAAACTATATCAAGCAAGGAGAGAACTTTATTCAAAAAGATCATTGCAAGGGTGGTAGAAAAAGACTACTGCAATAAAAGAATGGTATGACCGTAAGGTCTGCAGGGGCCTCCAGAGATAGGTAAGAAGCATTTTTCTTTATAGAGAGGAGTAAATAAAGCTAGGAAGGATAAGGTATGGGGTAGTGGAGTGTTCCAAAGAGTGGTATGTTCCAACAGGAGATCACAGAATGTTTGACCCTGAGGCCAGCCTCTTCTCAGGAGGGGCTGTATACTGAGCCAAAGTTCAGGGATCTGGAGGAAGGAGAGAAGCTGGACCAAAGTGTGAAACATGCATTTTGTTCCAATTGGTCAGTGGAGACAAGTAGTTCAGCTAATGATTCATGAGGCAAAGAAAGGTCAGTATCTGGCCTTGTCATAGATAATTAAGGTGAGTATCTGTGAGTCTTATCTCATTTACATGGGGAAAGGTGGTTCTTTGCAATAAGCTGTTTTTTGGAACCCAAAGGGCAGGGAGATATCTTAACCTTCACTTTTCCAGGGTCACAGGGCACAAGTAAAATTCAGCATTGCTACCACTCTACAATGGGTGTTCCCTCTCCTGCACTTTCTCGGTCTGATTTTCCTCACGACACTTTCAACAGTGCCATATTGTGTATTGATCATTGTTAGTCTTTCCCAACCCTCAGCTAGAACAGGGCCCTTTTTCATGCCCTGCTGTATCTCTATTAATGAAAATAGTGCCTGGCACACAGGTGCCAAGTAAACATTTGTTGGCTGCATGGGGCCTGTAATTTTTTTGGAGGGGTTTTGGAATAGCAGGACTGTCAGGGTCACGGCTCAGGAAGCTGATCTGGAAGGGATGTGCAGCATTGTAGAAAGAAACCAACTTCCTTCGGGGACCGTCTCCATAGTCCACGTGGGAAGGATGAGGCCTGTGACGAAGGGAAACAATGACAAATGAGGTTACAGATTCAAGGGATCCTTAGGAAGAAAAAACTCTCTTTGAGAGCCAAGAGAGTCTTATTTGAATCTCTTAAAAATTGATAAATAAAATTGTACATACTTATGGGGTACAATGTGATGTTTTGACATATGTATATGTTGCAGCATGATTAAGTTAAATCAAGCTAATGAACCTATCCATCGCCTCATATTTTTTTGTGTGTGGTATGAAATCTACTCTTTGCAATTTTGAAATATACATTATTAGTAACTATAGTCACCATGCAGAGCAAAAGATCTAAAAAAACATACTCCTCTCAACTAAAACTTGGTGCTTTTTGACCAGCATTTTCTCCATCACCAACCCCCTAGCCTACCATTCACCATTCTAATCTTTGCTTCTATGAGTTCGACTTTTTTAGATTCCCCATATAAATGAGATCATGTGGTATTTGTCTTTCAAGAGTCTCATATTGATCTCTTTTCTCTCAGCACCTAGCATGATGCCTTGCCACTGGTCAGTCCTTAAAAATAAATGTCACGGTGTCTCCATGGATATTCAGAGAAGCGCTGGGAAGAGTTTGTATATATCTATGTTGAAGAACATCAAGACTGTGAAAACAAGAGCAAATGTGAATCTTAAAAAGGGTATAAAAAGAAAAGAATTCCCAGCCCTGGCATTGTCTTCAATACTTTCCTTTGAAGGACAAGGCAATACAGTTGTATTGACAGAAGAACATTGCATAGTTGGTGGCACCAAAGAGCTAGATTGCTTTCGTCTGTTTCCCTAAGATCTATCCTTCGATAGCCACTGCCCGTGTACCTACCCTCACCCTCACAGCCTAGTCAAAAGCACTGACACTGTCAGGCAACCTACAGTCGTAGGCCTCATTTGTTACCCCTCAGGCTATATGCCTTCCACAGTAATGGTTGTCTTAGACTTGGCACACATGGAAATAGTGTAGACAGACGATAGGCTCTGGTGCCAAACAGCCTGGGTTCAAATTCTGGCTCCAGCATTTACCAGCTCTGCGACCTTGGTTAGGTATATAATTTCTATGCCCTAGTTTCCTCCACAGTAATAGTAATGCTTACCTCATCCAGTTGTCCTGAAGATTAAATGTCAATGTAACAACGTTTGGCATGAAGAAAGCACTAAATGAAGCGTTAGCTTTAGGAAATCTTTTAATAATTGTACTGTATATTTCTGGTTTACTAGTGAAGTTCTGTTTATATTCAGCACTCTGATCCATGTGCATGCCAAGAGATTCAGCAAAGGGTTGAGAGAAAACACTATCTTGTATGCATCAGTTTCTAAGATTTTACATGATGTGCCAGCATCCATACATTGACACACTGTAAAATGCATCCTTGTGCCCCCCCCGACCTTGGCCCCTGACAACATTCCCTGGTTCTTTTTTTTTTCAGTCATTCTATCATTTTTTTTCTTTTTTTTACTTTAAGTTCTGGGGTACATGTGCAAATCTTGCAGGACTGTTACATAGGTATACACATGCTGTATGGTGGTTTCCTGCCTCCATCCCCACATCACCTACATTAGGTATTTCCCCTGATGTTATCCCTCCCAACCTCCCAACCCCCTGCTATCCCTCCCCCACCCCACAACAGACCCCAGTGTGTGATGTTCCCCTCCCTGTGTCCATGTGTTCTCATTGTTCAACACCCACTTGTGAGTGAGAACATGTGGGGTTGGGTTTTCTGTTCTTGTGTCAGTTTGCTGAGAATGATGGTTTCCAGATTCATCCATGTCCCTGCAAAGGACAGGAACTCATCCCTTTTAATGGCTGCATAGTATTCCATTGTATATATGTGCCACATTTTCTTTATCCAGTCTATCATTGATGGGCATTTGGGTTGGTTCCGAGTCTTTGCTATTGTAAACAGTGCCACAATGAACATATGTATGTGTGCGTCTTTATAATAGAATGATTTATAATCCTTTGGGTATATACCCAGTAATGGGATTGCTGGGTCAAATGATGTTTCTATTTCTAGATCCTTGAGTAATTGCGACACTGTCTTCCACAATGGTTGCACTAATTTATACTCCCACCAACAGTGTAAAAGCATTCCTATTTCTCCACATCCTTTCCAGCATCTGTTGTCTCCAGATTTTTTTAATGATTACCATGCTAACTGGCATGAGATGAATTCACACTCTCTGGTATGTGCTTTTTGCATGAGACACAAGTCATAAGTCAATGGATGCTGATTTGGTGGGAGGGGGAGCTTACTACTTCTCAACACTTAAAACCTGAAACACCCAGTAAAGTCAGAAATTCGTCCTTTCAGTCAACAGATACTTATTAAGCAGCCATTATGTTATAGCTCCTGTGCCCAACCTAACTCTTAATGCAACATAGTTCCATAAAGAAGACTGATTAATGCAATATTGAAAGTGAATAACATAAAAAACAAAAAAGAAACAGATAACAGAAAACTTCACGAGGTCACATTTCAGATAGAGTGTTGAAAAGAGGGCTTGCAGGCTTATACAGCACTTTTTCTCACATACTGCCTGGCACCTAGAGATATAATGTGACTTTGGTTTAGCCAGGAAGGGGCTAACCCAGCATTAGGTTCAAAAGGGTGACATGTGCATGAGACAATTCAAACTATACAAAGGCACATAAATTAAATTAAAAAGTGAAAGTCTTTCCTTCAATAGCTTTTCCCAGAGGTAATTACTCTTAGGTTGGGTGTCCAATTCTCCAGATTTTTTATAGATGTACAATTAACATATGTATATATATATATGAAATATGTACGACATTTTGTTTGGATATAAATTTTCCTCAAAACAAAGCAGTTTGTATTGTTGCTCTTGTCTCAATTTATTTTCCCTTTGTGATTTTTTTTTTCAGATATTGATTTACATGGTTTTCATAGAAATTGTAGCCCTCTGTTCCATGACCCAAGCAAGTACTATGTGGAATAGTGGTACCTAAATAAAGATTTTTTTGATAACCAAGGGAATGAAAGGAGTGGGGAAAATACACAGCATTTTTACTATTTTTCTCATTGCAGGGATGACTAAGTTAGAAATAAAATTAAAATACGATTAAGTTTGAATTCATACTTAATGAGTGTGTTCCTGATATTTCAATTTTCAGTTTTACCCATTTTTATTATTAATTGTTTAGGATTCCTATATCTTCCTAAGGAATTTGCCATTGTATATTTATGAAACACTTCTCTTTATTTCTGGCACTCCTTGCCTTGATTTACATAAATTTTTAAAAACAGCCACCCTGGCATTCTCATGGTTAGTGTTGGTATATAGTTTATCTTTTGTTCTATTTGTTTCTATAATTTTCCTTTAACCTGTCTGTAGGCCTCCTATAATAACATATAGTTGGATGTTGGTAGTTTATATATTTATCTATTTTTACCTAGTTAGACATTCTCTTAATTTATTCTCTTGAGAATTTAGACTTTATTTATTTATTTATTTATTATTTTTTAGATGGAGTCTTGCTCTGTCATCTAGGCTGGAGTGCAGTGGCACATTCTCAGCTCATTGCAACCTCCACCTCCCCAGTTCAAGCGATCCTCCTGCTTCAGCCTCCTGAGTAGCTGGGCTTACAGGCATGTGCCACCAGATCTGGCAAATTTTTGTAGTTTTAGTAGAGACAGGGTTTCACCATTTTGACCAGGGTGGCCTTGAACTCCTGACCTCAAGTAATCCACCCACCTCAGCCTCCCAAAGTGTTAGGATTACAGGCATGAGCCTCTGTGCCAGGTCTTAGCCATTAATATTTAATATAATTACTGATATGGTTGGATTAAGCCCACTGTCTTGCTATTTGCTTTCTATTTGTCCCATCTGTTTTTTTGTGTTCCTTTCCTGACTTAAAAAAAAGTTTTTTTTAGGAAGTCAGATATATTTTATTATATCCTTTTTGCAGTGGTGGGGGGGCATTAAACAGTAACTTATTGTCTTATATTTTTAGTAACCAGAAATTATAATATGTATCCTTAACTCATTACATCTGCCTTAAATTGGTACTTTATAATTTCCTGAATTGTATAAGAACCTTTAACGATGTGATTCCACTTACACGCTCTTTATAACATTGTCATATTTTACTTACACATGTTATAACCCCTTACAATGTATTGTTGTTATTGTTACTCTAAATAGCTAGCAATCTTTTATAACATTTTTAACAGTCGTTTATATTTGCCCACATATTTCTTCACATTTTTTTTGTACTGAGAGTACATGGGGGGGATAAATTCTTGTGGTTTTATTTGTTGAAGAATGTCTTTATTTTATAGAATTTGCTTTCATTGGGCATAGAATTACAGGCTAGCTTTTATTTTATGTTTTTCCCCTTTAAGCACTTTAAAGAAATTGTTCCATTGTCTCTGGCTTCCATTTTTTTTTGTTGCTGTTGTTGAAAAGTCACTGTTGGCTGGGCGCGGTGGCTCACATCTGTAATCCCAGCACTTTGAGGGGCTGAGGTGGTTGGATCACGAGGTCAGGAGTTTGAGACCAGCCTGACCAACATGATGAAACCTCTTCTCTACTAAAAATGCAAAAAAATTAGCCAGGTGTGGTGGTGTGCATCTGTAATCCCAGCTAATCTGGAGGCTGAGGCAGGGGAATTGCTTGAACCAGGAAGTGGAGGCTGCAGTGAGCCAAGATCGCGCCACTGCACTCCAGCCTGCACAGCAGAGTGAGACTCCAACAAAAAAAAAAAAAAAAAAGAAAAGAAAAAAAAGAAAAGTCACGGTTATTCTTATTGCCATTCCCTTGAATGTAATGTGTCTTTTTTTTTTTTCTGGCAGTTTGAGATTTTTTTTCCCATTATTTTTGATGTATAGTAGTTTAGGTGTAATTTTCTTTTTATTTGTCTGCTTGGGGTTCACTGAGTATTTTGAATCTAGGAAGGACTTTTTCCCTTCTCTGGTATTTCCTCTAGATTTTTTCTCCATTGTCTTTAAAAACATTTAAAACATTTTTTTGGTTATTATCATAAGAGCAGTGATTTATTGCAACTCCCTGGGATGAAAGCTGAGTGCTCTGCCTCTGATATTTAATTCATCTATTCACAAGATAATTTAATGGGTAGTCAACTAAGCTGTTTCACTATATTGATTCAAACTTGTCAAAGTAAAACAATGCTCCTTCACCTGAATCAATAGCACACCTGCACATACACACATATGCACACACTAATCTTTCAGTTTTAGAGTATGTAGCTGGCTATTTGCTTCTTTGCAGGTTTTATTTTATTATCATTTTTTTGAGACAGGGTCTCTCCCTCTTTTGCCCAGGCTGGAGTGCAGTGGTGTGATCATGGCTCCAACTCCCAGGCTCAAGTGATCCTCCCACCTTAGCCTCTTAAGTAACTGGGGCTACAGTAACTGTGCTACCATGCCCACCTAATTGTAAACATTTTTTTAGTAGAGGTGAGGTCTCACTAGGTTGCCCAAGCTGGTTTTGAACTCCTGGCCTCAAGCGGTTTTTCCACTGCAGCCCCACAAAGTGCTGGTATTACAGGCGTGAGCCACTGTGCCCAACCTTCATTGCAGATTTTAAAATGTCACTTTTTGTTTCAGGAAACTGACTGAAATTTGTTTTTAATCTGCATGAGCAGAGGTGTCTGTGCATTCATCTGGTAACTCCACTATCTGTAGCAGTTGTGAATCTGTCTCTGTACTTGTTTCTCTGTATCTGTTTGTGCTGGGTCTTGGTCATGTTTCTTAGCTTCTTGTGTACCTGTTATATTTGACTGTATTGATTGTTCATGAACATACTTGAAAAAAACGATTTATAGATTTATAGACGTATGTAGGATTATATCATCTTCCTGCAGAGAAGATTTTCAATTGTTTGTTTCAGGCGCCGGGGCACTAGCAATGTGAGACCACCTGTATCCTGTAACATAGGATTTTCCTGGCCACTCAAATGAGTCCTGGCGTTTATGTAAGGGCCAATTACTTATAGTTCACTTTCATTTCTAGGGTTCAGCCTGTCAGGCTTACGATACTAAGTGAGGAAATTTTTTGCTGCTGCTTCCCTCCCTCAATAAGCTCTCAACGTTACGTTTAACCCCATAGCCTGGAGCGGCTGTCAGAGGTATGACTCAGACTCTCAGTTCCTCCACTTATGTTTTCCAGATTTAGCAAATAAAAATGCAGAACACCTAGTTAAATCTGAATTTTAGATTATCAACAAATACTTTTTTAGTACAGGTATATCTCCTACAGTATTTGGAGCATACTTATACTAAAATTATTCATTATTGGCTTGGCACAGTGGCTCACGCCTATAATCCCAGCACTTTGGAAGGCTGAGGTGGGAGGATCACTTGAGCCCAGGAGTTCAAGACCAGCTTGGGCAACATGGTAAGATCCTGTCTCTACAAAAAATACAAAAAAAAAAAAAAAAATGGGCCGAGTGTGGTGGTACACACTTGTAGTCCCAGCTACTCGGAGGCTAAGGTGGGAGGATCGCTTGAGCTTGGGAGGTAGAGGCTGCAGTGAGCCAAGATTGCACCACTGCCACTCCAGCCTGGGCAACAGAGGAAGATCTTGTCTCAAAAGAAAAAAAAAATTCTGGAATTGAGATTGTTTATGGCTAAAAGCAATGGAGGGATTATCTGTGAGTGACTAGATTCTTTAGCTTGCCCATGTCTTCATCCAGGATCAGGAGAATATTTTTCCTTACTGCAGAAAATTACAGGAATAGAGGAAGACAAAGAAAAAAAACGTTTAGTTTTGGTCCCACACCCATGTAATGCTTACTCATTTTACAGGTTATACATTTGTTAAAAAAAAAAACTACTATTGAGTATGTTCTATAAGAGACATGGCATTTAGTCCTCCTACCAGCTCTACGAGAATGGGCTTGTTGCCAGGACACTCAGTTAGGGACACTGAGACTCAGAGGAGTGTCCTCCTTCAGCAAATTGGAGCAGGGTAGAGATTTACACCCATTTGCCCAACTCCATAGCCTGTGAAGTTCCTCACTGTACTACGGTGCCTCTCATGAATGTATTTCTCTAGTGCATCCCTGAGGTTAAGGCATCAGTACATTTTATTTATCCTTCTGGTAATGCCATGAAGTGGGCCAGTGGGTGGTGATAGCCCGTTTTACAAAGGGAAGTGATTTGTAGAGATTCTAAGCCTTGCTCATGGCTACTGGTTCTGTGGTCTATTTTTCGATTCTTGCTCTGCTGGTCTTTCTCTAGGGTGCCTTTCAGAAACTAACTTTGCTGAATCTGAGGGTTGTGCTTGGAGACAATTTTCTATTGACTAACTTTGGAAAAGTTGTGAAATACACACATACAGAAAAATATATAGAACATATGTTTGGCTTAAGGAAAGGTCTATGTAGCCACGACCCCAGCTGAAGAAGCAATATTTCAGCACCCCAGAAACCCCATGTGCCCTGACTACAATCCTACCTCTTCAAAGGTAGTGCTTGCTGTGTCTTTCATGACCTTTCTTGCCTTGCTTTATAGTTTTATCACCTACATGTACTTGTATGTCTCTCAACACTATAGTACAGTATTGGTTTTAAACTTTATATAAACGGATTGTATTGGTGTACTATGTTGTGTTGAACTTTTTTCACTCAACATTGTTTTAACGGTTCACCTATATTGCTATACGTAGCTCCAGCTTGCTCTTATTACCGTATGATAAATTTCACTGTATGAACATACCAAAGGAATACATTCATTTACTATTGGATAATAGGATTATTTCATGTTTTGACTGATTATAGACAATGTAATGTTTCTGTATGTGCACATATGAAGACATTTCTGTAGGGTGGCATGGAATTTCTGGGTCATTGGGTGTGGCCATGGTGGCGTGTGTGCTGGAGCTTCCTCATGCTGTCCTCCAAGAGCCACTTGTTAAATTTTCTGAAATTTTTTGAGCAAATTGTTAACAGAGATATTAAAAGTTAAATTATATAAACCTACAATTAAATAAATTATGTCAACTATAAAGATGACACATACTGAAGACTCATCACTTTCTAGTTATTTTACAACATTTATATTATTATCTATATTTTTGAGATTCCTTTTGTTTACTGTAACTGTATGGTGGCACAGTAGTGTACCACTGTGCATCTTTTCTCAATTCTGCATTCACTGAATTGGTAGCTTGAAATCAGTCATAGTGGGAGTATTTACACCATGGAAATAAGAAAACACTACAAATCAAGGCTTTCCCTCTGGAGAGCTGGTTGTTAAAACATTTGGCAGCCCACCACTGGATATGTGTCGTCAAATTTATCAGAAAATTTCAAACTGTTTTCCCAAGTTGTACCAATTTGCATCCCTACCAGCAATTTCAGAGTTCCTGTAGATCCTTGCCAACACTTACATTTGATTCTGCTGGGCAAGTAGCAGTATCTAATTGTGGTTTTCATTTGCATTTCCCTTCAGCACTTGTCTTGTTTATTGGCTATTTGGATTTCCTCTTTCTGTGAAGTGCTTCTTCAAGTCTTCTGCTCATTTTTCTATTATGTTGGCTGTCTTATTATTTTGTGGAAGACCTTTTCTCTTACAAAGGTTATGGACCCTTTGTTGATTACGTACATTGCAAATATCTCTTGTGACATTTCCCTTTTTATTTTCTTGTTGTAAAACAGGCCACAACAACTACATGAACTGTAGCTTAATAAGTTGGTATAAAACAAATCCCTTGCAATTACTACCCAGGCTGAGAAATAGACCTTTGCGGACCACGTTGGTGGTAGTGCCTCTGTGCCAATCACAGCCTTTCTTTCCTCTATAAAAAGACTATCCAGATGTTGACAGTCATCATTTCCTCACTTTTCTTTGTAGTTCTAGCTACAAATGTGCATCTTTATGTGCAGTAGTCTAGTTTTGCTTTTTAAAAAATAAACGTCTTAGAAGTCTCTTAATTTACAGGTTCCCTCCTGTCTTTCTTTTTGTGATTTGAAGACATCAAGTCATTTACCCTGTAAAGTTTCCCATAGACTGGATTTTGATGATTGAATCCCTATAATGTAAGCTATCATTTTCTAGTATCTTCTGATTTTTCTGAGCTTTGATTCTATTCAGGTTTTTTTCCCCCAAGGTGAGTTTGTAGATGGCATGTGTTTTTTAACTGGGAGGCATTTAATGTCTGTTCCTCTCTCCTTCTGTGATATTACTAGCCCCTGATGTTCAACACCTACATGCATGAATTCATTAGGGAGTACAAAATGGGGAGATTCTAAATCTATTATTCTGTCATATATTTCTTCAATTTACTTTTTAAAAAGAGTTTGTTCTCTATTGTGCTCCAGAAGTGACTTTTTTCTTTTAGTAACATTTCATGATGCTTTTGTTTATGACCTATGTATTTGAGTATCTGTCTACCACCCTTATCTTTTTATTGTTAATTCCCTCATCTCTGGCTGTGGGAGCCTCATGAAGAAACACAACCCTATTAGTCTTTGATAGTGTCCTTTTTGTCTGTATGAAAAGATGTTACAGGCTCATCTTGGACACCTTCCATTCTGGCCCTGGAATCATTCATTTCTCCAAGGAGCCCTAGTTTCTTTTAATAGGAAGTGGTGTTTCAAGACCATAGTCTGGGTGCCAGGGTGCTCACTGCTCACAGGATGCTCATTGTTTTTACGTCTCTTCAGCAGACAATGCTAGGAAACTAAGTGAAAATAATGTGAGTTAATGCTGACACTTCTATTTCAAATTCATGACCACAGGATTTTTACTTCTTTTTCCTTATCTCTGTTATTTCTATCTTTCCAAATAGGAGATCTTGGTTCTCAAGGATACAGGGAATAATAGAATTACACATTTGGTTTCCCATAATTACACATTTGCTTTCCTCCATCACAAACACTACACTCTCAGAGCTACAAAACCAGTGCCACCACCACAGAAGTTACTGAAGACAGCTACCTTTTCCACACACTCTCTCTATTCTCTTTGCCTCTTTTAATTCTGTGCTATATCTGTATTGCCAGAGTGCATAGCAATTACATGTTATATTTTCTCCCTTATTATCACAGTTCCTCATAAGCAGGAGTTTATACAGTGTTGCTTAGGCAAAACTGACACTGGCAGCACATCTTTACATATTTCAAAGAGCAAATTTAAACAAAAGAGAAGTATACTTGACCAAGGTCATATATTATATATCTTCATATGTGAACATGTACACTCTTCCCTCCTTTTAACTGATGTTTTGGGTTATGCAATTAATTCTATCAATCTCACTAGATGATTTTTTAGCATAAAGAATAGGAGAGAAGGTAACAGTCATGGCTGTTTCCAGATTTACGGGCACAGAAAAAACAGATATACAAAAAGCTTCTGGCATTTGGAGGATTACAAAAGAAGGGCCATTCTTGGTGAAAGTACACAAAGTTTTATTTTCAAAACTTTCTTTTCAAAGTTAGTATCTATATCTTTCTGGAAAAAAAAATACATGCCTTTGTTAAAAACTTCATCAATATAGAAACATATTTTAAAAGCCACCTTTAAAAAATCACTCAAACTTACATTACCCACAGGGAGTTCCAAAGTTGGAATTCCATATTGTCAATTAAAACTTTAGTTCTGATTATGTTACTTATCATAACTTCTGCCAGAACTTCCAACATTCTCAAAGTCACTTTAGATAAAGGGAAGAAACAAACAAGCTATACTTAGAATCATGAAAATGCAACTCAAATGTTTTGATAAATATAGTAGTACATCCCATAAGTTTAAGCTGTCAGGATATTACTGGTGTATTGTAAGTTGCACAATTGTGGTCATTAACTGCAAACTCTACCTGTAGAGTTGCAAAGCAATTGCCCCACGATATACTTGGCTATGTAGGTGTTAGTGGTAGGAAAACAGGTAATCAGATTAAGGAAATGAGATTAATCATGCAAAACTTCTTTATTTACCTAAGATATATTCAGCTCCATGGTGCTGACATAAGTACTTCAATCATACCATTAACACACTAATTAGACAAAGCAAACATCAGGTTAGTGGCTCTTATTTTTAGACTAGCTGCAATGTCTTAAGTACCTGCTCTGGCTTTCCCAAAAAGTTGTTTATCTAAAAGCTCAGCAATTCTAGTTGGAGGTTAATAAAGAACTTCTGGCTTAAGGCAGGCACAATCTTAACTTTCATCCAATGCATTCACAATGAGGTTACAACCCAATTGGTTTACCTCTGGAGAACTAGATCTTTGTTAAACCTAAAGTCATCTACCTATTGTGAAGTCAGTGGATTCAGGCAATGTAGTGGTCTTCACAGGCTCTAAAAATTGGTAGGAAACCTCTATATACTTGCAGCCCTACCTATAGCATTTCCTAAACTACTACCCCTTCCTATGCATGGTATTTCTGCCAGGGAGAAACATCTAGAAACATCCCTGACCTACAACATCAACTTCCCAAGAGAATTTATTAGAAATGCAAGTTCTTGGTCCCACCCTAGACCTCTTGAATCAGAAATTAGTGTGGGGCCTTGCAGTCTGTTTTAATAAGCCCTCTAGGGAATTCTGATGCAAGTTCAAGTTTGAGAACTGTTGTCTAAGATCTGAGTGACAAATCACTATCTGCGTGCTTTGTGAAATTAAATGTCAGTATTCTTTGTGATGCTTGCCATAAATTATGTTCCATAACCACTTGTTTACCTCTCTGAGCAGCATCCAGGGAGAGTTTTTTATCTACTGCATTGGGGTAAGATAATTCACACTTTGTGGGCCTGTGTTTTTTTCCCTGAGATTGGCTTGGACCCAGTCACAGCCACCCACCGCCCTATGATTCACCTTGAAGTCAACTGAGTCATGACTATAGGAAAACACCAGCCAACCTTAAATCATTTAGCAGCTGCTCCCCTTTTCATAGCTTGCCCACAGAGATAGGAGACCCCTGCTAAACTGTGTAACTCGGTTTCCCCCACAGCCACTGCAACCGGTCACATCCCTCAGTGACTGTCTGCCACCTGATACAGCTGCCCCCAAAACCCTGACAGCTCAGTACAACATGTCCAAGCCACAGTTTCAAGTAGTGAGACAAGGAGCTTTCTAAGTTTGGGGGGAACACTAATTACTGCCAGAAAGGCAAATTTAATGAGAAACCAGCAGAAGAGCACCTCGTCTTACCACTCTTCATGCTCCGTTCATGAGCTACATCAGATGCTGTCCTTGAGCTCACCAGCTGTGCCTTCTCCCTGACCAATTTTGCTTCTGGGCCACTTCAGGTGGGAAGCAGACCCAGCAGGGAAACAACTGCAAAGTTTTCATAATACGTATACCTTTCTTCTTGTCTCCTGTAATCCCGAAGTGGTTACCCTAAAGTTACTTTCATTGTCCTCTTTATCTTGCCAATAAGAGAATGGTAAAAATTTGGTGGAGGGCAGAGATGGATGAGACGCTAGGAAGTTTAGTGACCTGAACGCATCAGCGTTAAGTACATGTTCCTACAAGTCAACATCAGCTTTTACATCCCAGCTTTGCAGCCTATACGTGCTGTCTGTCCTTTCCACAGTCATCTGCCTTGTAGTCCTCTCATTCTTCATTAGCACCTCCCAAAGAATGACGAGTTAGGATCCAAATGGGAATAACTTTGAGGTGCTCAGTTGCTTACCTTTTTCTTTCCTCTCCTTAGAAAGCCTGAGAAGTGGTCTCTTTTTGCCAGATTTGCCCTTTGGACTGCTGGGCTAGACTAGAGTTCATTGGCAGAGCAGCTGGATGCTTGAGGAAGGGAATCACTTCCTGGTTCACTGTTTCCACCTGCCAATCTGCCTCACCTCCTCACCCCACCCCTACAGGTCTCTAACTGCTAGATTTCTTAGCGTCTGATTCAGCATAGCTTAGAAAGTACAACATTTCAGGTAGCCCTTTACTTCTTTCTCCCTGGAAATCCCTGAATCAAGACAGACTTCTCAGTAAGAATCACCTTTTCTCGCCCAGAAAAATGAAAGAAGATTTCAGGCCTTTGGCTGTTTTGTGAAGGGAAGATTTTGTGAAGGGAAACATTTTAGAAAAAAAAAATAGTTAAAAAATATTGACTGTTATAAGCTTGGCAAATCTTACTTCCAAAGATATGATGAGGCTTTCAAATCTCCATGAACTTTTTCCCACTCCATCACTTTTAAGAATGACCGCCTCTAATAAAGTGAGACTATCATATAAACACAGTAAGCACAGAAGGGTAAAAATGGGACCCTGTCTACACCCATCACTGTCCAGGTACTCTTTTGAGAGAAGGTGGAGATCTTTAAGTCAAAAGGAACAATCAATACTTTTAGAGCAAGAACACACTATCAGTGGGAGATAGGGCAGAAGGTGGCCTAGGTAAATGATTCCCTGTGGTGCATAGAGCACTAGAGATGTCTGAAAGGTAAGTCCTCACACTAGTGTTAGCTCTCCTTTCAAAACAACTTGGTAGAGAGATGGCAAATTTTTAAGCCCAGTAGATTGCCAATACCCAGATCAAATCGAGATTGATTTATTTTTGCTCACAAACTTTTGATCATTTTCTAGGCTTTTTAATAGACATCACTTACCACACTTGGAAGAAAAAGAGAAGTCTCAGACTACCTCACAAAGTGCAAAGTCCATTAAAGGAAAAAGGTATTATTTATAATAGCTCAACCAAGAAAACAGCTGGGTATTGTGAGCACTGATTGAAATGACTAAGAATGAAGGGAATGAAGGCTCTGTACCCAACCCCTTAGCACACAAAGAGCCTTACAGTATAGCTAGGATCTCTCTAGAGCCACTAGGTTTCACCTAATGCACCACACCCTTTGTAAGGCTGCAGCCGCTTCCCCACACAGGCACTGAGAAGACTCCTCATTTCTGTTCTCAAGCTTCCTGGCTCTCTCCCTGGCCCTGACCACACTACATGAACCCATTCAAAGAACTTAACTTCTCTACAGCCCCAGCTACCTACACCTCCATACTCTTGCACTCAGCCTTCCTCTTGTATCACCTTCCTGCCTGTTGGCCGAATCAGATCACCTGGGTATATAGCAGCATGGCGCCTGTTAGCAATCTGGTGTCAGCTGAGTTCTGAGCCAGTCTTTCTTTCCCCTTCTCCTGCCCTCAGTGTTAATTACCCACAAAATTAAATTGTGTTCCATAGCTTAATATTGACATTCTCATAAAGGTAGAAGAACAGATTTCCACTTGCAATAAACAATTTCATGTAAACACCTAAAAGTAAATTTCATCAACTAGTTTAGAATACAAAGGCGAACCAAATTTGTATTTTAAAAAATTGTAATAGTTTTTAATTGTAGGCTGGGCATGGTGGCTCATAGCTGTATCCCAGCACTTTGGGAGGCTGAGGCAGGCAGATCGCTTGAGGTCAGGAGTTTGAGACCAACCTGGCCAACATAGTGAAACCGCCAACTCTACTAAAAATACAAAAATTAGCTGGATGTGGTGGCGGATGCCTGTAATCCAAACTATTCAGGAGGCTGAGACACGAGAATCACTTGAGCCTAGGAGTTGGAGATTGCAGTGAGCTGAGATCGTGCCATTGCACTGCAACCTCGGTGACAGAGTGAGACTCTGTCTCAAAAAAATAAGTTTTTAATTGTAAAATATAGAATTCATAAAGCAAATATTTTCATACCTAATATTTAAAGCTAACACCTGTGTGATCACGACCATGTGGCAAGAAATAGAACATTGCCCGATTATGAGAAGCTTCCCCACTTCCATCCCTTCCTGCCTCTCGTGATAACCATTTTTTGCTCTTCTTTGTAGTTTTACTACTTATACATCTAACCCTAAATGACCTAGTAAAGTTTTGGCTCTTTTGAGCTTCATTTAAATGGATCATACTGTATGAATTTTAAAAAAATCTTTCTCTTTTTGAGCTTCTGCACAGCAAAATAAACTATCAACACAGTGAAAAGACAAGCTACCAAATGAGAGAAAATATCTGCAAACTGCATCTGACAAAGATCTAATATCCAGCACCTATAAGGAACTTAAAACAAATTTATAAGAAAAAAACGACCCCATTAAAAAGCAGGCAAAGGACATGAACAAACACTTTTCAAAAGAAGATATACATATGGCCAACAAGCATATGAAGAAACGCTCAATATAACTGATTATTAGAGAAATGCAAATCAAAACCACAGGAGATAACATCTCACTCCAGTCAGAATGGCTATTAGTGAAAGTAAAAAAATAACAGACGCTGACAAGGTTGAGGAATAAAGGGAATGCTTATACGCTATTGGTGGGAGTGTAAATTACTTCAACCATTGTGGAAGACAGTGCGATGATTCCTCAAAGAGCTAAAAGCAGAACTACCATTTTACAAGCAATCCCATCACTGGGTATGTACTCAGAGGAATATAAATAATTCTATCATAAAGATGCATATGCACATGTATGTTCATTGTAGCACTATTCACAATAGAGATATGGAATCAATTTAAATGTGCATCAGTGGTAGGCTGGATAAAGAAAATGTGGTACATATACACCATGGAATACTATGCAGCTATTGAAAAAACAAGATCATTTTATTTGCAAGAACATGAGTGGAGCTGGAGGCCATTCTCTTTAGTAAACTAACGCAGAAATAGACAACTAACTACCACATGTTTTCACTTATAAGTGGGAGCTAAATGATGAAAACACGTGGACACGTGGAGGGGAACAACATACACTGGGGCTTACTTGAAGGTGGAGGTGGTGAGGAGGGAGAGGATCAGGAAAACTAACTAATGAGGACTAAGCTTAATACCTGGATGATTAAATAATCTGTACAACAAAGCCCCATGACACAAGTGTACCTATATAACAGACTTGGACAGGTACCCCTGAACTTAAAATAAAAGTTAAAAAAATTCAAATCCAGATACATTATTTTAAAAATCGATCTCTTATTTATGATGTTATTATTTATCTATTTTTCTGCTGGTCATTTTCATTGCTGCATAATATTTCATTGTATTGATGTATCCCAAGTTATCAATTTTTATTGTTCATTAGCATTTATATACAGTTTTAGGTTATTATAAATAATGTTTCTATGAACATTCTTTTATGTGTATCATGGTGCACATATCTACAAATTTCTTTAGGACCTAGAAGTGAAATTTCTGGGTTGTCAGGTTTATATATTTTCCATATTATCAGATAAGGCCAAACTTTCAATGGTTGTAAACAGAACAAAGTGGTTATGCCAATTTAAACTCCCACTCAAAGAGTATGAGTTTCGATCATAACACATGCTCAACAACATTTAGGATTGCAAGACTTCCCATGTTTTGGCGATCTGATGAGTTTACAATAGCATCTCATTGAGGTTTTAGCTTATATTTCCCTGATTATTAATGAAGTTAGGCACTTTTTTCTATTCATAAGGTCAGGCACTTTTTTCTATTTATTGGCTATTTGAATATCTTCTTTTGCATGTGCTTGTTTAAGTCTTTTGGCCATTTTTACCTTATTGGTTTGTAGGACTTGATATATTCTGAGCTTCAGTTTGATGGCTTACCTTTTCATTCTCTTTTTGGTGTTTTCTGATAAACAAAAGTTGTCAAATTTAATGTAGTAAATTTACTAAGCTTTTCCTTAAAAGTCACTGTATTTTGTATTGTTTAATAGCTATTTTCCTTCCCCAAGGTCAGGACAATATTCTACATTATCCTCTGAAAACTTGGATTTGCTGTTCACATTCAGGTTTATAATGTGTAGGTTTCAGTATCATTTTTTCCATATGGGCATTCCGTTGTTTTAGAAGCATTTATTTCAAAACTCATCCTTTCCCCAGTACTCTGTGATACATGTTCATTATAAAGTGTCCTCATTTTTGAGACCCTGTTTCTGGGATCTCTGTTCTTTCCATTGTTTCTTTGTCTAGTTTTTGTATTAATACCACTTTCTTAATTATGACAGTATTGTATAAATAGTGGATATCTGGTAGAGCAAGTCCTCCCAACACATGGTTCTGCTTTAAGCCTGTCTTATATCTTCATTGTCTTTACATTTTCATACATTTTATAAGATCATTTATCAAGAGCTTATTTACATCTATTGAAATGATTACATTTTTCTTCTTTCTTAATTTGAACGGTTAAATTAATTGATTTTCAAATATTAAAACATACATTTCTGGGATAGATCCAACTTGGGCATGAGGTAGTTTCATTTTTATATATTCTTTAATTTGTTTTGCTTGTATTTTATTTGAGATTTTTGTATCTGTGTTTCACAAATGACTTGTAATTTTCCTCTTCCTTTCTTATATAGGCCTTGCCAAGTTTTGCTGTCAAGTTTATGCTTGCCTTATGAAACGAGTTAGGCACTTTCTTTTTTTTTTATGCACTGGAATAATTAGGACTAGATTATAATGATTTTTTCCATAAGATTAAAAAAATGTCATGGCTACATAGAAGGTGTATATATTTGTGGGCTACATGAATTACTTTGATATAGATATACAATGCATAATAATCACATCAGGGTAAATGGGGTATCCATCACCTCAAGCATTTATCCTTCCTATTACAAATAATCCAATTATACTCTTAGTTATTTTGAAATTATGATAAATTATTGTTGACTGTAGTCACCCTGTTGTGCTAGATTTTATTTTTGTCTCCATTAACCACTCCCAATTTTCCCCTACCCCTCACTATTCTTCACAGCCTCTGGTAATCATCATTCTACTCTCTATTTTCAATTGCTTTAATTTTTAGCTCCCACAGATAAGTGAGAACATGTGAAGTTTGTCTTTCTGTGCCTGGCTTATTGCACTTAACATAATGACCACCAGTTCCATCCATGTTGTTGCAAATGAATAGGATCTCATTCTTTTTTTGGCAAAAAGTATTACATTGTGCATATGTACCAGATTTTTAAAAATCCATTCATCTGTTGATGAACACTTAGGTTGCTTCTAAATCTTGGCTGTTGTGATGCTGCAAAAAACATGGGAGTGCAGATATCTTTTTGGTATACTCATTTGCTTTCTTTTGGGTATGAACCCAGCAGTGGGATTTCTAGATTATATAGTAGTTCTATTTTTTGTTTTTTGAGGAACCTCCAAACTGTTCTCCATAGTGGTTGTACTAATGTACATTCTCTCCAACAGTGTATGAGGGTTCCCTTTTCTCCACATCCTCACCAGCATTTGTTATTGCCTGTGTTTTGGGTAAGAGCTGTTTTAACTGGGGTGAGATGATATCTCATTGTAGTTTTTATTTTCATTTCTCTGATGATCAATGATGTTGAGTACCTTTTCATAAGTCTGTTTGCTATTTGTATGGCTTCTTTTGAGAAATGTCTATTTAGATCTTTTGCCCATTTTAAAATCAAATTATTAGGTTTTTTTTCTTACTGAATTGTGTGAGCTCTTTATATATTCTGGTTTGAGGCTCTTTATATATCCCTTGTCAGATGGATAGTTTGCAAATATTTTCTCCCATTCTGTGGGTTGTCTCTTTACTTTGTTGATGGTTTCTTTTGCTGTGCAGAGGCTTTTTAACTTGATATGATGCCATTTGCCCATTTTTTGCTTTGGTTGCCTGTGCTTATGAGGTGTTACTTAAGAAATCTTTGGCAAGAGCAATGTCCTGGAGAGTTTCTTCAATGTTTTCTTGTAGTAGTTTCATAGCTTGAGGTCTTAGATTTAAGTCATTAATTCATTTTGATTTGATTTTTGTATATAGCGAGAGACAGTGTTGTAGTTTCATTCTTTTGTGGATATCCAGTTTTTCCAGTAACATTTATTGAAGAGTCTATCCTTTCCCCAATACATGTTCTTGGTCCCTTTGTTTAAAATAAATTCACTGTAGATGTATGGATTTGTTTCTGAGTTCTTCATTCGGCTCCATTAATCAATATGTCTGTTTTGTTACCTGGCTTCAGGTAACAATATTTTTGCTAACAATATTTTTTTTTACCAGTTTTGGTCTTTTTGCTCAAGATAGCTTTGGGCCAGTCTGTGTCTTCTATGGTTTCATGTAAATTTTAGGATTTTTTTTTTTTTCTATTTCTGTGAAGAATGCCATTAGTATTGTGACAGGAATCTGTAGATTCCCTTGGGTGGTATGGACATTTTCACACTATTGATTCTTCCAATCCATGAACATAGAATATCCTCTTCAATTTCTTGGTGTCCTCTTCAATTTCTTGCATCAATGTTTTACAGTTTTCATTGTAGAGATCTTTCCTTAGTTAAGTTTATTCCTAGATACTTTACCTTATTGGTAGCTATTGAAAATGGGATTACTTTCTTGATTTCTTTTTCAGATGGTTTACTGTTGACATATAGAAATGCTACTGATTTTTGTTTGTTGGTTTTGTATCCTGTAACTTTACTGAATTTGTTTATCAGTTCAGTTAGTTTTTTGGTGGAGTCTTTAGATTTTTTTCTTCCACAAATTTTTGGTAAAACTTGGTGAAGCTATTTGAGCCTGGAATTTTTGTGTGTGGGGAAGGAAGATTTTTTTTTTTTTTAACCACTGAGTCAATTCATTTAATGGTCATAGTACTATTCGGGTTTTCTGTTTATTCTTCAGTAGGTAAATTTCTAGCAATTTGTTCATTTAATTCAGATGATTTGAAGCTGGGCTGCATATCCATGTAGTGCTGGTTCATTCTTGCCCTTAGGGTGTAGACTATTTATATCAGTGTTTACAAGAAATTTTTGGAAGCACAAACATGAGAATAATTGGTTGGGGGCTTGTAGATTCTAGGATTTTTTTCTTTTTATGACCGAACAGTATTCCATTGTGTATATATACCACATTTTCTTTCTTTCTTTCTTTTCTTCTTTTTAAAGACAGGGTCTCACTCTGTTGCTCAAGTATGAGTGCAGTGGCATGATCATGGCTCACTGCATCCTTAACTTCTTGGCTTAAGTGGTCCTTCTGCCTTGGCCTCCAAAGTAGCTGGGACTACAGGCGAGTGCCACCATGCCAGCTATGTGGTTTCTTTTTTGCACTTATTGTAGAGATGGGGCCTTGCTATGTTGCCCTGGCTGGTCTCAAATGCCTTGCCTCAAGCCATCCTTCTGCTTTGGCCTCCTGAAGTGTTGGAATTACAGGTGTGAGCCACTGGACCTGGCCTCACATTTTCTTTATTTAGTCATCTGTTGATGGATGCTTAGCTTGATTCTATATCTTGGCTATTGTGAATAGTGCTGCAATAAATATGAGAGTACAGATCTCTCTTTTTTTCTCTCTCTCTCTTTTAAATAGAGACAAGGTCTTGCTCTGGCACCCAGGCTGGAATGCAGTGGCATGATTATAGCTCACTGCATTCTTGACCTCCTGGGATCAAGTGATTCTCCTGCCTTAGCCTCTGGAGAAGCTAGGATTAGCCACTATACCTGGCTAATTTTTTTTCTGTAGAGGCAGAGTCTCACTATGTTGCCCAGGCCAGTCTTAAACTCATGGGCTCAAGTGATCCCCCTGCTGTGGCCTCCTGAAGCACTGGGATTACAGGTGTGAGCGTCCATGCCTGGCTCAGATATCTCTTTGACATACTAATTTCATTTCATTTGAATATGTACCCAACAATTGGATTGCTGGATCATATGGTGGTTTTATTTTGAATGTTTTGAGGACCCCCATACTGTTTTTCATAATGGCTGTTCTAATTTACATTCCCACCAACAGTATATGAGTTCCCCTTTCTTGACATCTAGTCAGCATTTGTTAGTTTTTGTCTTTTGGATAATAGCCATTTAATTGGGGTGTGGTGATATTATGATTTTGATGTGCATTTCCCTGCTGATTAGTGATGTTGAACAATTTTTCATATACCTATTGGCTGTTTGTATGTCTTCTTTTGAGAAATATCTATTCAGGTCTTTTGCCCATTTTAAATTTATTATTATTATTATTTTTGCTATTGAATTGTTTGAGTTTCTTATGTGTTCTGGATGTTAACCCTCTGTCAGATGTATAGTTTGCAATTATTTTCTCCCATCCTGTAGGTTGTCTTTTGACTCTGTTGATTGTTCCCTTTGCTGTGCAGAAGCTTTTTGGTTTGATATAATCCCGTTTGTCTAGTTCTGCTTCTGTTGCATATGCTTTTGGTGTTTTATACATAAAATTCTTACACAGACCAATGCATGAAATGTTTCCCCTGTGTTTTCTTCTAGTAGTTTTATCATTTCAGGTAACGAAATATGCAATTTCTTATTTCTGTGATTTCACTTTTTTTGGTAATTTTTTTTGGGAGGTCTCTGGCTGAATGTTCTTCTTCCCTTTTCTGCCTATATTATTTCAGCTCAGTTTTACATGTTCTGCTCAAATGCCAGCCCTTCTTGAGACTGTTTCCTGCTGGGATCCTTCTTTGATGTCCCAAATATCTCTCATAGCCTACTTCAATCTGCTTTGTATTCAGTTGGTTGCTTTTATGTTGATCTCTCTCTCTCACTCTAGACTATATTTTAGGTGACTTTTTATTCATTTTGGTAGCCACTGTACCGTCTGGCACTTTTATTTGTCTCTAGTAGCACTTGGTAAATACTGGTTGAATAAATGAATAAATAAACTCATGAAAAGATTTTCAATTTTCTTTGTTTTAATGGGGATGAAAATTATAATATAATACTATGTTCTTAGTGTTATTATTAATATTTTTATTTTTTATCTTCTGATGGGCAAAAATAGCATATTCTAGATCTAACTTGTACTTCATTTGAAGTCCAGTATATTTCTGTGTATTTATTATTTGTGTTTTCTTTTTTTTCTGTGCATTTGTGTTTACATCCTTTGCCAATTTTGAGGCACAATTATCTTTTTTCTATGGATTGTAGGCATTCTATATTATGGATATTATCTTCCTGATTATATATACATTACTAACATTTTCTCCCATTCTCTTTTAATTCTGCCTAGCATATCTTTCATTAAACAAAAGATCTGGATTTTTATGTGTTCAATCTGTCAGTGTTTTCCTTTCCACATCTTATTATTTAACAAGAGCCGCAGTTCTATAAGAAGCAAGATCTTGAGGAAACAGATCCCCTTTCTAAGAGATAACCATTTTGTAGCTAATGAAGGATCCTTAAGTAGCTTGGCGACATCTTCTGCATTTTAATTCAGAGGTCCAAGTTCTCATATGTATGCTACAGACACACAATAGCACATCAAGATTAATTTTTTAATGTTTCTATACATGATTTTAAAAACCATCGCCTGATATTAGCATTCATCATGTGGTTTTGCAGTTCACGGAATTTTTTAGATGGTTTAATAATTTCTTTGTGAATCAGTAAGAACTTCAGAAGTAACCCCTTGAAGGTATATATTCTATCAAATTCTCTCTGATGCTTCGACTTTCAGTCTACCCAAACTAATCAATATTTACAGAGAAATATATAGGGATTCATGATTATACTGTAGTCAGACTGGGAGTCCTACAATGGGGTGGGCTTTCATATGGGCTGTTGTCATTCAGTTTTTACAGGTAGAAATCATTGTTCCCAGGACCTGACAGCATAATGCCATGACATTTTAAAAAATAATCTTGCTGTTAAGTGTACTCTTCTACCCTCTCCCCAGTGGCCTTCTAGGTCAGGAATAGCCCAGCAGGACTTGAGCTCACAGCTCTGGTCCTGATGGACTGCATCTTAGTGATGTTCATCTTAACCACAGTAGGAATAGGTTATTGGGAAGCCCTAATGGGAAAAACAGTAATCACTGAGCTGTTCTAAAAGTATGATTAATTGTTTTGTTATCAACTGTAGCCTTCCCTACACATTCCTAACAAGTTTATTGCCATACTGGGAAGGGCACAAATTATGTTTTTGTCCTGTGAGCATATGGATCATTGATGTGTTCCTGAAATCTGAATTTGCATAATGATATAACCACCTTGAATGATACCTGTTAGTTGTTTTCCTTTGTACTTAACTTATTTAAATATTTAACCTGAAGTAGATACCAGGCTTTGAACTTAGGAAGGATCCTAAGGATTCTTCTCCAGTGGCGAAGTCTATCTTGGCTTAAGAGGGTAGGTCCAGCTTATACTTGATTATCACCTTCCATTTGAGCTATTTTTTTCTCTTCTGCAGCAATTCAAATGAATAAAGAATTCTGATCATAGAGCCAGCAATAACTTTCATATTTTGAGTCTAACTTAGTAATATTAGCAAATGCTTATGCAGCGCATATTGTGTACCAAACTCTTAAGACTTTATATGTAATAACTCACTTAATCCTCACAACAGTTCTTTAAGGTCACTACCAGTATTATCCCCACTTAATAGATGGTAAAACTGAGGCTCAGAGACATTATAGGGTAATAACAGAACCAAGTTTAAAATCTAGATGACTAACTCTAGAATCAGGTTCTTAACCACTAAATTATGCTGTTCAATTATCATTTATTTAGAAAAATTAGAGTATGACTTTCATCAGGATAAGAAGAGACCCATAAGCTGGTGGCCAACATACTGGAGTGGACATCTCTAAAATTTGTTCAAAGTAAAATCTAGGATGTGATATAAAATCATAATAGTAATAGTGGCAAACACTATAATAATAGCAAAATATGAGCTAATGTTCTAAAGCTCTTAGTATATATTAATTCTTTTAATCCTCATACCAACTTAATTAAAAAGACATCTTTATTATTCCTACTTTACAAATGGATGAACTGAGGTACAGAGAGGTGAAGTAATTAGCCTAACAACACACAGCTTAAAGTGCTTACTAACGATTTCCTAATTACTGTTAGCCATCTGTAGAGACAAAATTGACTCCATCTTGGATGGGAATCCTCCATGTTAACTTCTGATTAGCCCTAGTTCCATGAATGTGTCCTAATTTCTACTTAGTGTCCCTAGTGTAAGAACACATACTCCTGCTTTTAGGTCAAAACGGTATTGATGTTATTGCATAAATCATAAGCTATGACACACATAGCATTATGGCCTGTTCTGGAGGGTTGTGGTTCATGTGTCTCCAGAGAGCACATACCCCTTTCCCTCTGGTATATAAGCCCTGGTTGTGGGGAATAATGGTGTGCAGATCTACCTGTCTTATGGCCACCGAAGACCATACTTTTTGCTGTAAGTTCCCCAATAAAACACCCTATACGGACAAACTAGATTTCCCTACCCTTTTCTTTGGTTCCTCTGCTCCTTCAGCATTTGAGCGTTGCTTTGCATGTATAGTGCTTTCATGGAACACCATCAAAATATTTGTTCTCTATAAACATACAAGGTTTTTTCACATGTATTTGTCTCGTTTTATTCTCAAGATAATAGTGTACCAAGCTGTTCAGTAAGTCAGGTTTTAATTCTTTTAGCATTTAAGGTATTTTCTGTTTTAGGCCATTAGGAGATAATTAAGAGTACTCCAGCACTTGAGATAAAACTTAATATCATACTGTTGAAATGGAATCATGGCAATCAATTATTAGCAAGAATCACAATCCAGGGTTGCAGGACCTGGGAGGGAACAGATGGAGTCCCCAGATGGTCAGTACAGACTCAGGAAGTAAGTAGAAATGCTTCAAACCCAACAGAGAGGGAAGCTGGGGTTTCAGATCCATGGCCACCCATTCTGCTTCTGGCTCTGGCCGCCTTCTGTGTGTCATGCATGTCAAAAAATTGTTTAGAGAATTTAGGTGATTTGAGCCATTTGAAGTGGGGGAAGAATTAGCAGAAATTAAGAATACAAATTCTATTCCATTAATAGAGCTGAGCTGCACCCTTGCAGGACTGTTTGATTGTTGACCCAAAGACGAGTCAAGGGTGCAGCTCAGCTCAATTTTCCCAGGCTGGAAAGCACATGGTCTGAGCTGGAGTTCTCCTTGGGCAGGGCTGCTATGTACTGCTGTGTAACTTGTTGAGTGTACCTGTCTGACAATACACAGTGACCTTGCTTGTATGAAATGCACTTGGAAGAATTCCTTATTGAATAGATTTAATTATAATCTAATCCACCAAAAAAGATTTTCAAAATACAGAAAAACTTTGTTCCCTTGGACTTTTTCTTGTCAGTTTTATTGCAATGGTTTTTTTCTTTAAAATAATAGCTTCATTGAGATATAATTTATATACTATACAATTAACCCATTTGAAATGTATAATTCAATGGTTATTAATGTATTCAAAGTTGTGCAGCCATACAATAATCAATTTTAGAACATTTCATCATGCCCCAGAGAAACCCCATATTCATTAGCAATCACTTCCCATTTCCTACAACTACCCAGCTCTAGGCAGCTACCAGTCTACTTCTGCCTCCATGGATTTGCCTATTGTGGACATTTCATATTAATGGAATCATACAATATGTGGTTTTTGTGTCTGGCTTCCTTCACATACCATGTTTTCAAGATTCATCCATGTTGTAAGATGTATTAATCATGTGTTCTTTTTTATTGACAATATTTTGTTTCTAGAATATACTACATTTTGTTTGTCCATTCATCAGTTGATGGACATTTGAGTTGTGTCCACTTTATGACTATGATGAATAATGCTGCTATGAACATTTGTGTACAAGTTTTTGTGTGAACATGTTTTCATTTTTCTTGAATATCTACCTAGGAGTGGGATTGATGGGTTATATGTAACTCTATATTTAACCTGTTGAGGAGCTGCCAGATTGTTTTACAGAGTGGTGGTACTGCAGTGTATGAGGGTCCCAATTTTTTCACATTCTCACCAGTACTTACCTGTCTTTTTTATTCTCGCCATACTAGTGGGTGTGAAGTGGAATCTCACTGTGGTTTTGATTTCATTTCTCCAGTGACTAATCGTGTTAGTCATCTTCCTGTGTGTATTGAACATTTGCATATCTTGTTTGGAGAAATATCTATTGAGACACTTTGCCCATTTAAAAAATTGGGTTATTTGTCTTCTTACTATTGAGGTCTAGAAGATCTTTAAAAAAACATATTCCAGATATGTCTCCTATCAGATATATGATTTTCACAATTTTCTTTCATTCTGTGGGTTGTCTTTTCATTTTCTAATACTGTCCTTTAAAGCACAAAATTTTTAAATATTGAATAAGCCCAATTTTATTTCTTCTTTTGTTTCTTGTGCTTTCAGTGGCATATCTAAGAAATCATTACTTAATCCTAGGTTATGAAGATTTACATCTCTGTTTTCTTCTAAGAGTTTTGTGGTTCTAAACTCTTAGTATATGTTAATTCTCTTATACTTAAGCCTTTGATGGCTGCAACGTGAAAGACAACCTTTTCAACGTGGTACCTCTTTGCAATGCACATTCTGTGCAACCTTGTATGGTAGCTCTAACTTAGGAGAACTTACCAGATGAATTCTATAAATATTTGTTGTTTGCCTTTAACGAGCAAGACACTGCATGTGTCTGTGAGTGTTTAGGGGATGTGCAGTTGCAGCAATTAATTTTGGCAACTAGTTATTGAGCACCTTTTGTGTGGAGTCCTTGCTGAGGGCACTCAGGTGAATAATACACAGTTCTTTTCCTCAATGGGCCTAGCAGCAAGTGGGCAAGGTGAATGCATTGACACATAACTAGTGTATAAGCCAACCATCTTTGTGGCTATTTGCATTTCAATGATAAAGTCAGAGTCCTTTGCCCAATAAATAGCATCACCCCTCCTCCCAAGCTGTCTCTGCTTCCAGCACCCCTAATCCTGTCCTAGGGAGAGATTCTGGAATGACCACTGTTTATAGCATAGACACAGGCTTGAAATTTGTTTGAATGTACAGTGGCATCCCACATAAATCATATAGCAGACAGCCTGTTTTATTGAGTCATGGAGGAAATACCTTTGGAAATGCAAGGCCCACCTAGGATGCACAGGGCTTGGGCTACTGGGTAAGGATTTGCACGATGCTCCATCTGGTGTGCAGGTCATGCAACACTTACATTGTTATCAGCTGGGTGCTTGATACAAATGAGGATTCACAGACCACTGACCCAGGATCTCTTGGTATGGGGCCCAGGAACTTGCACCTTACTAAGCTCCTAGGGGTGACCCGTGTATAATGAGGGACACTTATTTAACTTATTGTAAAGTACATGAATGTGCTTTTGTCAAGGAATAGGCCAAGGCAGACATCCAGGCTGGAGTGACTCAGCAAATTTAGGGTGCAAGCATGTACTCCACTTGTTACATAACCTGTTGTGTAAGTTCATACTTGACTTGGAGCCACTATTGTTTAGAAAATGCATAACTACCCTGCTGATGCTGTACAGGGTCTTTTGGACGCAACATGGCTCCCGGGCATGGCTCAACATGGCTCTTGTGCAAGTGCTAGTGCTCTCTGGGCACTAGCACTAGCACTAGCACTGTTGGCTGCTGTAAGGGAGGATGGCCATCTGGCAAATAGACACAGGGGAGCCAGGATTTGGCTTAGCTTGTGCTCAGAGGGAAGGAGTGAAGTTGTTAACCCTAGAGCTGACCTTGCAGGCTGCCTGTGCAGCTGTGTGTGGGAGCCAGCTACTGAGAGGAGCACGGAGCCGGAGCAGACAGCTGAGATAAAGGCAAACAGTGCAAAGAGCTAGTGTGAGAGAGCTGCTGATGAGGCAAACCATATTTGCCTGCCTATGGCCCCCTGAGTATTCTTACTGTTATCTGCCCATCTACCCACTCGCCTCGAACCTCAGCATGGGCTGGAACCTAACTCTGAGCATGACGTTGGGCGTAGTCGTGGCGCTGGTCTGACACCCATGCTTCCAAATGCTGTTTGGGCAGTAACTTCTCCCAGTGGCACATCAGACTCTGGGAAATGACCCTGTGCTTCCAGAAAAATATAGCCACCCCAAGTTTTTTTTGAAGAACGTACCTAGCATGCTCTTTGTAGTCATAAGAAGTGTTGATTGAAGCCTCTCTCATGTAAGGCAGCTGAGTGGAATCACAGTTTTCACCTGAGCAGGAGGCCCAGGCCCAGGCCATAAAAGCTCTAGACCAGCAACCTCTGCACTCGCAGACAGTGTGGGAGTCAGCTTATGTCTAGAGTCCTTTGTGAAACCTGCTGCTTGGGTAGCTGTGACGAGAGCTTTCTGACCTCTGGAATTTGAGCCCCTGCTGAGCAAAGAGACCTATAGGAAGAGCCAAGTCTCCAGGAGAGGAGGAGAACCAGGGTCAGCTACGTGTCTTCCTGTATTGATGGAGGTAAGTCCTCTGTACATTTAGTCTGCTCTCTGGAAAGTAAGGTCTCCAAGCTGCCACTTCGTCTATCCAACCTTTGCTCTGAAGAGCCATGGCTTTCTATGGAGCTAGGAGCAGGGAGAACAGGATTGAGTCAACTGTTATTTTGGTGGGGTGTCTGAGGACCACACTTTAGGGGTTGGTAATTCTAAAGTGGAGATTCTTTAGAATCTCAGTGGAGTAAATTTTGGTTTCAAGCAATTCTTTTCAATTTTAGCTTCAAGCTTTTCTAAAGTTACTATTAGGTTGAACTTTAGCTTCGTTTTTAAGTAGAGAGAAATTCCTGCCTCTAACAACAAGGCTATTCCCAGAAAGGTGTAAGGCCTGGGGCAATTTAACGCACACAGCCTGCCCAAGACAAGGGCAATGAAAAGGAGGCTGGGCTATTGGCATATTTCATGGATCCTTGAGGCTTTGGTTAGATATGGAAGTTCGAATTGTGACAATCAGAACAAAAGGAATAAAGTGCAGGACCACATGGAACTGCCTTATTGCCCCTTCAAAGGACGGGCCAGTCTAAAATGGTAATAATTGGATCCCTATGGCAACACCCAGTTGTTTAAATGTTGGCTGTATCTGTGACGAGGCCAAATAGATCCTATTTTAGTTGATAAGAAATTCCTGGGTTTCTGTTTTTAACTTAGTTCAGGTGTTGCCTCAGTTCTTTTTTGTGGCTGTAATTTACCTTGGCACAAGCCAGGTCTGAGTTCGTTAAGTGTGAGTGGTACTGAACAAAAGACAATGCTGCCTCAGGTGCCTGCTCTGGTTTGTTAGCTCTTTCTTCAAGCTGCCTCTTATTAGCCTGGAATACTTTCCTCATTGGCTACCCAGCTTAAGTCATCAATGTAGCCTGCTAAAGCACCAAGAACAAAATGGCACTATGCCTAGTGCAAGTCTACCTAGAAGTTCTGTCTACATGTCAAGACCTCACTGGTTCTTATTCCCTTCCATGGTAACTCACTATTGCTCTCAGGAAAATGTCCAGGGATGGAACCTCATTGACTTTGACCTGCAAATGTCCTTGTGCTTCCTCCCCAGTAAGGGGTTGGCTTATGAGGGTGTACCCATCCAGGGAAGGGCGGGCGAGCATGAACAGCCAGAGAACTTGATTTTTCCCATGTTTGCTTGGGATGGAGATCAAAAGTCTTTAATGCTGCATTTGACTTTTGATAAGGGGAATTATTTTTTAGTTTCTGAGCTATAGTTAATATCTTCACTGTGACTCTTCTATCAGATGGCCAAAAACACTCACTGATGGTAGAGAACAGGTCATGTGTTCTTGTGACTCACACTGAGTTAACTCAATGCCTAGTGGGAAGCAGGTACTTGACAACCATCGGTTAGAAATAAGATGCAGATTCTCTGGCATTTGAAGGTCTTCACCAACCAGGTGCTTGAGATGCTAGAGAGAAATTGGACTGAAAGGAGCTTAGTAATTTGATCTACCCTGCCCCTCTGACCCCAAACCCCCCACAAAATGATGAGTAACTCTATCCCCTTAGACTATATGGTTGAAACTGAGATATTCAAATTTTCCATAACTAGTTAATGGCAGGGCAGTACGGAGACTGGTCTGATATTGGTCACATTGCTTGTCCCATCTCATCCACTTTCCCGTGACAGACAGCTGTGGTGAGTTCACTGAATGGGTCAGCGTGTCTGCTTCACATCTTCCTTCAGGTGGTTGCTAGCCTGGACCCTGGGAACGGTGATCCTTTTTGTATTTCCAATTCTTAGTGTAGGTGCTCTTGAGTTCTTTAACAATCAGATGCTTTGTGCACAGATAGAGCTAGCAGGGGCCCAAGTAGCCAGTTTATTTTTCCAGTCTTTCCATCTTCAGCAGTCGTCATTTCCTTCCATCCATTCTCCAGCTGTGGCTCCATCTATCTCTCTTGCCTCTACCTGGCACAGGTTCAGAAAACCCTACAAGACTCCTGTGCAATCCCAAAGACTGTGTTGGTGGAAGTGCCCAGGTTGGTCTGTCCTTCCATGTTGATTAAATTATTGCTTTTGGCAGAAAGCATTTGACCATGTTATTGGCGTTGGTCCCCAAGAGCCAGTTGGCACACTTAAAGTTAGAGCACTGAGTGGCACCTCCATGGAGAAATTCACTCTCCCTCCATCTCTTACTTATAATCTTATGAATTATGCATTCCTGAAGACAGTGAAGCAGTATGTGTGAGATGTACAGTTTTTCTCTATCCAATTTTTTGTAATGCGGAACTACTAATGGCAGGGGTTCCTACCCTTCCTTGTTTTATTGGATTGACTCCTTGGTATTTTTTCCTAGATGGCTCCAGCTATTCAAAAGGCCATTCTGAGTAGCTAGAGTAAGAAGACTATCAGAGGCAGGTTATGGAGGGGAGCTCTTTGCTTACTACTTATTCTGTGCCAGTTGTGTTAGACACAGTTTATTTAATTGTTATAACCCTGTCTGAAATGTGTTCTTAATTAAGGGTCACAGAGATTTGAATCATTCAGACTCATTCTCCTCATTGCATTCCTCTAGAACAATGTTTTCCTAAGTAATATGTATTTTTTGTATATACATAGTCACTATATTTTTAAAACTAATTATGGGAGGATGTTGGGTTACTACTATAGCACATAAAATAGAAGCCAATTTTTACATTTATCTTCTTTTACTTAAGAGGTACAATGTTAGGGTCACTGGCTTTAAGGTTGAGTTTATTGGAGCTCTGTCCACCAAAGAGAAGACTTAAAATTCTTAGCTGTGGCTTTGTTGATCAGGAAATAGAGTTTCAGAGCCTGTATGTTCCATTTAGGGGAAGGCTGTAAGTTGAGTGAACCTTGAGGCTTGGAAATTGGTCAAAACTGGAATTGCCCATCTGTGGAGTAGAGGCCACTAGGGTTTGTAGTAAACTGATAAGTTGCTGGTACACTGGTTAGCTGAATTCATTATGCACTGGCTAGCTCATTTACTGAACACATATTTTGTGGGAAAGTCTGGAGCTATGAAATTAAGACCATCTCCACCGGGCATGGTGGCTTACACCTGCCCAGCACTGTGGGAGGCCGAGGAGGGTGGATCATGAGGTCAGGAGATCGAGACCATCCTGGCCAACATGGTGAGACCCTGTTGCTATTTCAAAAAAAAAAAATTAGCTGGGCATGGTGGCACACACCTGTAGTCCCAGCTACTTGGGGGGCTGAGCAGGAGGATTGCTTGAACCCAGGAGGCGGAGATTGCAGCAAGCCGAGATCATGCCACTACACTATAGCCTGGGCAACACTGCAAGACTCTGTCTCAAAAAAAAAAAAAAAGGAAATTAAGACCATCTGACCCTTAAGATGCTGAAGGAAAAGATGGATTTATAACCAAGCATACCCCAGAAGTAGGTTGCATATTCACCTCTTCCTTTGTTCTTTTCCTCCTTATTCTTCTCTTCTGCCAGTAGCACCCACACCACTTCTTTGGTTCCACAGGAAACCTCCAGGATAAAGACACTTGCTGAGTGTAAGTGCTCACTTACCAGCAGTTACTGTGTTCTGGAGTGAGATCTGGCAGCCGATGTCAGAGAATAAAAAATGACTTTCCTTTCTCCTGTCCAGTGGGCAAGCTGCTATATTTCACTGCTAGCCAGCATTTTACTTTAGTCACTTTATCAGCAGTTTGCCTATGATTCCCTTAGATAGTATCAGAATTTATAGAACATGAGACTACATTTTGAGAATTTAAAAGGTAGGCCGGGCATGCTGGCTCACGTCTGTAATCCCAGCACTTTGGGAGGCAGAGGCAGGTAGATTACCTGAGGTCAGGAGTTTGAGACCAGGCTGGACAAATGGTGAAACTCCGTCTCTACTAAAAATACAAAAATTAGCCTGGTGTGGTGGTGGGCATCTGTAATTCCAGCTACTCGGGAGGCTGAGGCAAGAGAATTGCTTGAACCCAGGAGGTGGAGGTTGCAGTGAGCTGAATTCACACCATTGCAGTCTAGTCTGGGTGACAAGAGTGAAACTGCATTTAAAAAAAAAAAAGTGTTTAGGCATCTATCAATGACTGAAATTTTATTTCATACCATCAGATTGTTTCTACATCCTTAGAGGTTTTAGATCTTTCAATGCTCTTAAATCCAAATATGAATCACCTCTTCAGCAAATAAAACGTGTGGATATTTTCTGTACACTGTTGACCACCATGGCCCTCGCCTTCCCCTATATGAGGAGACTAATCTAAGAAATGGATTAGAATAAGCATCGTTGTATCTGGTCTTCTTTCTTGGTTCCTCAATTCTGCAATCCTAGGAAAACAACCCCAGGGCCACAGTGGGATAGCAGGTGTCTCATTTTTCTAGATTAAGTCATTTTCAGTCTTTAGGTATCAATAGAATTGCTTTTTATAAATTCTTACAGAGGCCTTTCATTCAACAGATATGTTTTTCCACCTGGAGTAAAGTCTATAGGAGCTAAGTAGTAGCAAATGTGGGAAGACTGCTTGCCTTATGAATAAGCTAGGTGATTTCTGTCAAGTCCAGATAAACAATGTGGGCTATTGGCCTCTCATGAAAAATCAACTGTAGACAAGTAAGAAGGAAAAGTGGCATCTGGGAACTTAAACAATTGAAGGCTCTGGTGAGAGGCAGCCCCAGCTGCAAGTACAGGGTAGCTGGGGGAGGTTATGGGAAGAAAGCTCTTTGGTTCTGTTCATGCCTCTTTGCCATATTGCTCTAAGACAATCACTGGCTGTTCCTTCTCTGTTGGAATGGAGAACAAAATCCCAGCCCCCATTGAGGGCCAGGTAACATTAAGGTAGCAAGCAAAATAGAAAAAAAAAAAAGCCGTACTGCTGTGAGTTGAGGAAATAAGGAGGGGGCTTCCCAGTTACCCATAGGCAGTCCTGAGTCTACCCTTCTACCTCCAAGTCCCAGGGGCAAGGGCATTAGGTAGCTCATCCCAAGGCTGCATCCTAGAGTTGAAAGGTAGGAATTGCCTGGTGGAGAGATGGAAAGCAGTTCTCTGGAGCCTGCAGTTCAACCCGTCCCCATCCCTTAGGCTCACCAGGACTGAGATAGAGGAAAGCCTGATTTCAGCCTTTCTCAGGTCCTATTACCAGGCAGAGGAGCTCAGACCCCCAAGGAATTGCTCACAGGCTCAATAACTAGACACTTGAAGAGTGCCACAAACTGAACAACACAGACCCTCTGAAACAATGATTGGACCAGATAGAACAAGGACTTAAACAGGGATGATCAAGAAACTTGAAATAAGGAATGGTGTTGGCAGCATGAAACAAGAAATTGAAAGACCAAGTGGAAATATGAGAATGCAAATGAAGAATGTATGTGTAGGATAAACAGTAGACAAAGCAGAAGGATAAATTGGTGAGGTGGAAGATCAAATGAAGACAACAGAAAAGCATAAAGCAAGCACGAAAAAAGTACAGTATGAAAGATGACTCTGATGTCTGAGAGACCAAAGGGGAAAGGTGAAGACTATAGCTAATTACAGGTGACCAGGCTTAGGGTCATGTGGTCATCCACAGAGGCACTGTTTGGTTTGCACTGAATTTAGATAAATTGAGACCAAAATTATAAAATGAAATTTAAGCTCTTCTTGGAGGAAAAAGGAAAATCAACATTCTTCTATTAAAGCCAGCTTTCTTCTTCCTGCTTCATCCAACTGTCCACCTGGGTATGTGATACGCTTGACCCTGGAAAAGACAGCATGCTTGACCGTGCATATCCCTCATCCAGAACAGATAAAGTCTCTTTAAAATTTGAACAATATAAAAAAGCTGTATTAAATGATATCCGTACAATCACAGTGAACCATGCACAACTTCCAAGATTTCCGAAGGAGTCCTGCAAACAAACAGCTGCCATAGTTCAAGAGTGGTGATGGAGTAGGGAAAACCTTGTGGTTTCCAGTGAGCAGTAGCTTAGGTCACCCCCTAAAATGGACATTTCTTTAGTAGAAGGTGCCACTTCATGAAGATAAGGGTAGCCAAATCTGCTGGCCACCCTAGACAACCGTGTTGTGGTGGTACCAGTGGTTGTTGTTTAAAATTCTGAGTTGTCTGTCAGATGGCTGGAGTCTTTTGCTGTCAATGTATTTTACATGCCTGTCATCTTCTGCTTGTAGCTGTATACCGCCTGGGGCAGCCCCTGTGTACCTCCTCCTGTTTGGAGAAGGGAGATGGGCAAGCTTGAACTACCTCAAATGTTTCTATCATCCTTTCCTCAGTGAGCGATGCCCTTTTCTCTGCAAATTGTAATCAGTTGTGCATGCAGCAATATGAACAAATGGTTTTGACCAATCAGGCCAGTTTGGAAGTGGGATGTGAACTCACTTTATTAAAATTCAAGGACACTGGTTTTCCTTACTAGGAATCTGCCCTTACCAGGACTTTCATATGGCAAAAAAAAAAAAAAAAAGGCCTGTATTTGGATTTCCCTTCTCTGATCTTTGGAAATTGCTCTTTGTGGCATGAAATGCTTTTCTTTGTGTCTGTTCTTGAAATGCTGAATTACTTTGAATGAAAATAGTGGCAAGCCCATCTCCCCTAGGGCAAAGATAAGAGCATGTATATGAGGAGGCATGTTGACATGTATATGACATGTGTTCACATGTCACTTCCCCCCAGTGCTGGAAGGAAGGGACTGAAAAAGGAGCTGGAGGGAAAATCCTTATGCCCATTTCCAGATGACCTGCAGTGTCAGTATGAGGCAATATTAATCTTTCATTCACAGGAATAATCTTTAGGGGTTAGTGAGCCCCCAAGATCAAATGTAAGTTTTCATGAGCACATTTTTTTTTGAAACAGGGTCTCACTCTGTTCCTCAGGCTGGAGTGCAGTGGTGTGATTATGGCTCACTGAAGCCTTAACCTCTTGGGTTCAGGTGATCCACTCACCTTAGCTTCCCAGGACTACAGGCATGCATCACCACTGCCGGATAATTTTTGTAATTTTTTGTAGAAACAGAGTTTCGCCATGTTGCCCAGGCTGGTCTTGAACTCCTGGGCTCAAGCGGTCCACCCACCTTGGCCTCCCAAAGTGCTGGGATTACAGGTGTGAGCCACCATACCTGGCTCATGTGCCCTTTTCTAGGGAGCTCATATGTTTTACCAGATTCCCAAAGGTGTATGTGAAACCAAAAAAATAATAATAATAAAATAAATTTAAAAATTGAAAAAGGCTAAAAATGCAATTCTGATTGGAGGTCATGGAAAAAATAATGGTCCTAAAAATAGGGGAAAGAATGGACGTCTTCCACTTAATAGACTTTTTGCTCTTGCCCAGTGGAAATGCCACTGCCCCTGACACTGCTTTTGGCCACCTACCTTTGTGGGTCACTGAGGTCGGGCAGCCTGACAGGTGTAGATAGATTGGCTTAACTCTAAGGAGTGACGAGTGAGTTTTTAAATGTAGGACTGTCATTGGTTCTAACACTGGTTGGTGTAGATGTCTGAATGCTCACTCTACTCCAGGCATGGTGGTTAATGCTGTCAGTGTGAGTCACTTTTATCTTCACAGTAACCTTAGGGATAGATGGTATTATCCTCACCCACGATGATGAAAGTTATCAGAATTCAGTCAAATGAAAGCAGAATTCACTGCCATTATTAAAGTCTGGTGGGCATTCTGTTCTTCAGAGAGGGCCTAGAATGCAAAAGAAGGGGTTCCAGACTGCAGAAGTGACTGGGTCTTTCTCTCCAATGAGTTTAAAGTGGGGAAAAAGAGCTTTGAGTTCTCCTTTGGTGCCACTAGATGGCGGTGTGCCAAAGGCTATTTCCTACCAAGACGTTAACCTCCAAGGAATGCACCTGTTTTTTTCTGGGGTGTAAAAAAAAAATTACCTAAGAGTTTGAAAGAAGAGTTCTAGGAGTGAGTTGGGAACCTCCCCTAACCTCTCCCTTCCACACATCCCCACCTTTCCCCCAGAACAATGTAAACCTAATGTTTCATATTTTGGTTAAATAGTGCATCTCTTAAATAATGCATCCTACCTGCCTCTGTCCCCTGGAGTAATTCTGCATTTCCATCAGCAGAGCATCTGCAACTGGCATGATGACTGCATTCTCAACATGTCATAAGAGTTCTGCAGTGATAAGGCCTTTCATCTTGAGGTCTTTTTACAGAATTCTCCTTATAGTCCTGCTTAGAATGCCTTGAATTCTTGAGATATACAGTAGTGCAAGGTCCACAAGCATGTGTTGAAACATTTTGCTGCTGAGGTCAGTAATGACTCAAGAATATTATGGTCCTTTACATTTCCCCCACCATATACTTTGTCCTTGTAACTGAAATCCTGCTTGGGTGTTCTCTGATGTTATCAATACTGTCAGACACCTTCTGAAATGTACACTGTTTGCCAAATGTAGGCAGTCAAAAGATACTTTGTATCACTAGGAACTGGCCTTTTTGAAGCCATATGTTAGTACTACAATGAGACCAAAGTAAGCTCATTCAATTAAGAGTTTTTCTTTAATCAGTAGCACAATTTTAATGGCTGTTGCTATTTCTGCAGGGCTGTAAATGTATTTTTATTGCACCCTTTCCAGCTGTTAGACACCGAGACAAGTCTCTTGTCTAAAGAGCTTCATCTAAAATCATATATAATTCACCTGCTAAATGGCTAAACTGGAACTGTGCCTCTTTTCTTACATAGGAATCTAAAACATAGAATTATTAAGCAGTAGGATCCTCTTCCTTCTCAGATGTGCTTGATGAAAATGTCCTACAGTCCTAAGCTGTTCGTTTCAGAAGAGACTTAAGAGCCAGGTAGGAATCATTGTATATGATGCATGTTCAGGGATCTTTGTAATTTCTTTTACAGATCCATAGCAAAGATTTCTTTACTTAAATGGAAAATAGTCTCAATTCTAACTAATCTATAAGTTCTGTTTTGAGGCTCCCATTAAGAGCACCTGCATTATCAGATTGCTCTGTTTCTAAGGTTTCTTCTGAAATACATAAACACTATTATGCCTTATAATATTTTTACATCTATCAGAAAACATATGCCATCTAATTTTGCTAGTACTAAAATTTGTATCAAAATGCTTTCCTTAAATACACCTTTATTTGCTATTTCTGTAAAGCAAACTGCCATTGGACTTCCCATTAAACAATGTCTAGAGTCTTTGCCATTGCCTCTGCGTGCTAGTCACACTTCTTATACATCTACTTCCAGACTCCCCATATTTCAAACTGTTGTCTCCTTGCAGTTGCTGGATTGAGTATCATTTGGGCTACATGTTCCTCCCTTGTCCCTAAAATTTCTTCCCATTCCATCCCAGCTATTTTAATACATATAATATGCCTTTAGATATGTATGATTTCTTTAATGTATGGTGGAATGTATTCCAATTTACATAAATAGTTCTGCATTATTTTCTGTCATGGCCCCTCAGTTGATTACCAAGTTTCACCTTATTGATCTCATTCTTTTTTTCCATTCATTGCTTGCTTAAGGTGTGTGTACAACTATGAATACATCCTATTCATGGCATTTAACTGTGGGATGGTGTTCTAGTAATTCATCCACATTTCCCTTATCTGATCTACTAGTGATGGTCACTATATCAGTTAAGGTAATGTTTTAGTTAATGGATCAAACATGATGAGTTTATTAATAGTATCAAACAGTCATTTCTGGCTGGACACCGTAGCTCATGCATGTAATTCCAGTGCTTTGGGAGGCTGAGGCAGAGAGGATTGCTTGACCCCAGAGTTGGAGACCAGCCTGGGCAACATAATGAAACTCTATTTCTACAAAAAGGTTGAAAAATAATAGCTTGGCATGGTGGAGCACACTAGTAGTCCCAGCTACTTGGGAGGCTGAGGCAGGAGTATCACTAGAGCCCAGGAGGTTGAGGCTGCAGTGAGCCATGATTGCACCACTTCAGCCTGGGCAACAGAGTGAGATCCTGTTTCTTTTGAAACAAATGACCCAGTCATTCCTGATAGAAGTGCTCTGGGGACCCAAATACACCTATCTCGTGGCTCTGCCATCTTCAAACCAGGGTTTCCTATAATGATCAGGAAGGAGAAACTGAGGATTGCATCTGAGAGGATTTTCTGGGCCATGCTGAGAAGGGTACACATCATCCCTATACACATTCCATTGACCAGAGCTTAGTCACAGTCCATGCCCATTGCTGGGAAGGCTGGAAAGCTATGGTTAGTGGTATGGCTTTTAAAATTTCTATTTTTCAATTAGTATATAGAACTACAATTAGTTTTTTTAATGCTTACCATGTATCCGGTGACCTTACTACTTTGATTAGTTCTGGTAACTGACTTATAGATTATTTAAAATTTTCTCCACAATCAATCATGTTGCAGTGGCAATTTCTAGTATACCCTGTCAATAGAAGTTGTGAGAGTAGATATCCTTGCTTTGCTACTGCCTGTAAGGGGAAAGCCTTCAACATTTCATCATTAAATATGATATTACCTATAGGTGTTTTGTTGATACCTTTCATCATATTGAGGAGTTTCTCTATTCCTAGTATGCTGAGAGTTTTATCATGAATAGGTGTTGAATTTTGTCAAAGGCTTTTTCTGCATCTATTGAAAGAATCAAGTCCTGTGAGATTTCCCTGCCCCCCCATATTGTTAATATGGGAATTATACTGATTTTTTTCCAAGCCTTAAACCAACTTTGTATTCTGGCCATAAGCCCCACTTGTTCCTAATGTATTACATTATTAATATTTTGCTAAGAATTTTGCATGTACGTTCATGAACGTTGGTCTGCAGTATTCTTGTATCTTCTCTGTCTGGTGTTGGTATTAGGGAATTGCTGGCCTTATATAAACTTTCAGAAAATAGTTTAAGACTACTGCGAATTTTTGTCTTAAATGTGTTAGTGAAACTATCTGGGTTTGGAGTCTTGTTTGTGAGAAGGATTTTTAAAACAGTCAATTTCTTTAATAGGTATAGGCACTTTTATTTCTAGATTTCTTATTTTCTCTTATTTCTTTAATAAGTTATATATTTCATGGAACTTTCCCATCTTCTTATCTAAATTGTTTCATTTACTATTGTTCATAATATTCTTTTTTTTTTTTTTTGAGACAGTCTCGCTCCATCTCCAGGCAGGCACCAGACTGGAGTGCGGTGGCGTGACCTTGGCTGACTGCAACCTCCGCCTCCTGGGTCCAAGCAATTCTCCTGCCTCAGCCTCCTGAGTAGCTGGGACTACAGGCATGTGCCATCACACCCAGCTAAGTTTTGTATTTTTAGTTAGAGATGGGGTTTTACCATGTCGTCCAGGATGGTCTCAATCTCTTGACCTCTTGATTCGCCCGCCTCTGCCTCCCAAAGTGCTGGGATTACAGGCATGAGCCACCGCACCCGGCCCCGTAATATTCTTTTATCCTCTTAATATCTTTCACTCTTGATATAGGTAATTTGTATTTTCTTGATTAGTATAGCCAGGGGTTTTTCAGTTTCGTTGATCTTTTATTAGAACCAACTTTTGACCTTAATTTTCTTTTTTCTCTTTTTTGTCAATTCTTATATTTATTCTACTTGGTTTTGGTTTACTTTACTCCTTGTTGGAGCTAATACATGGAACCTCAGATCCCTGATTTACTACATTCTTTTATAAAGTAAACACTTATGGCTATAATTTTCCTCTGAGCATTTAAGCTCTGGTTTAGCTGCATTCCACACATTTTAATGTCTTATTTTAGTTATACATCAGTTCAAAATATTTTCTAATTTCCTTTGATTTACCCTTTGTCTTGTTAGAGGTGAATGGTTTAATTTCCAGATTTTTTTCCTGGAGTTCTTATTGATCTCTAATTCCATTGTGGGCAGAGAACATACACTGTATGATTTCAAACTTATGGGTTTATTGAGAGTCGATTTGTACCCCAGCACATGATCTATCTTGATGATGTATCACATATGTTCTAAAGTTTATTGATGAAGTGTTCTATAAATGTCATTTAAGTCAATTTGGCCAAAAGTATTTTTTTCAGATCTCAGTCCTAAGTTTTGAATCTGGTTTTCTATCAATAACTGAGTGAAGAGCATTTAAAAAATATCCAATTATTAATTATGTATTTGTTTTTCTTTCTTATACATCTGTCCATTTTTGCTTCATATACTTGTAAGTTCTGTTATTTGGCTTATATGTATCTATCATTGCTTTGTCTTCCTGAGGAACTGACTCTTCTATAATTATAAATGTCCTTTATTGATGGCAGATCTTTTTGTTTTAAAGAGTACCTTTATCTAGTCCTTAATGTAGCCAAATGAGTTTTCTTACGCTTCCTATTTGCATAGTATATGTTCTTCCATAAATTTACTTTAAACCTATCTATATATTTGTACTTAAAATATTATCTCTTGTAGATAGCATGTAGGTTTTGTTTTTCTTAACTAGTCTGACCGTCACTGCTTTTAACTGGCGTGTTTAGTCCATTTACATTTAATGTAATTATTCCTGTGCTTAGGTTTAGGCTTTCCATTTTGCTATTTGTGTTCTGTCTTTCTTATTTATGTGTTATTCCTCTGATTTTCCTTTCTTATCTTTTGTGTTTAAATATTCTTTAAAACTCCATTTTAGGCTGGGTGCAGTGGCTCATGCCTGTAATCCCAACACTTTGGGAGGCCAAGTTGGGTGGATCACCTGAGGTCAGCAATTCAAGACCAGCCTGGCCAACATGGTGAAACCCCATCTCTGCTAAAAATTCAAAAATTAGGCTGGGTGTGGTGGCTTATGCCTGTAATCCTAGCACTTTGGGATGATCATGAGGTCAGGAGTTCAAGACCAGCCTGCCAACATAGTGAAATCCCATCTCTACTAGAAATATAAAAAATTAGCTGGGCGTGGTGGTGGGTAACAGTAATCCCAGCTACTTGGGAGGCTGAGGCAGGAGACTTGCTTGAATCTGGGAGGGTGAAGGTTGGAGTGAGTAGGGATTGTGCCACTGCACTCCAGCTCGGGTGATTGTATGAGACTCCATCTCAAAAAAAAAAAAAAAAAATTAGCTGGGTGTGATGGCACATGCCATGCTCTAGCTACTTGGGAGGCTGAGGTGGGAGAATTGCTTGAACCCAGGAGATGGAGGTTGCAGTGAGCTGAGATGGTACCAAAAACAGCAACAACAACAACAACAACACAACAACTCTGTTTTAACAGCTGTGTGTGTGTGTGTGCGTGTGTGTGTGTGTGTGTGTGTGTGTGGTGGTTCTAGGAATTACCATATATATATCTTTTTCAGTTTACTTTGAGTTTATTATACCATCTCACCTAAATTGTACTTTGTAGCCATCTACTTCCATACCTATCTCATACTTTATATGATAGCTGTATGTATATGTGATATTATCCACATATAAGCCCCACAATTCAGTGTAATACTTGTTTATTAAAGTCATATTTTTAAAGAAAAACATACTTTGTTTGCCCATATATTTTCTATTTTCAGTGCTCTTCATTCTTGAAAATCCAAGTTTCCATATGATTTTTTCCTTCATTATAAAGAACGTTCTTTAGCTTTTCTTACAGAATAGGTCTACTGGTGATAAGTTTTCTTAGGTTTTATTTATCTGAAAATGTCTTTATATTGCCTTCATTCTTGAAAGATATTTTGGCTGTATATGGAACTCTGGGTTGGCTGGGTTTTCCTCCTCACCAGAACCCCCAGCACTTTAAACATGTCATTGCATTTGACTTTTTGCCTCCACTGTTTCTGATGACAAGTCAAAAACAATTCCTACTTTTGTTCTCCTACATATAAGATTTCTTTTTGTCTAGCTGCTTTCAAGATTTTAATTTCTCTTTAACTTGGATGTTTAGCAGCTGAATGTGGTGTGCTGAGGTGTGGTTTATTTGTATTTATCCTGCTTAGAATTCACTAAACTTCTTTAATCTGGAAATTCACATTTCTCATCAAGTTTGGAAAATTTAAACTATTAGTTATTTGAATATTTTGTGCTCTGTCTCCGTCTTACCTCTTTCTGGGACTCTAGTTATTCTTGTGTTAGATCTTTTGGTATTTTCCCACAGGTCATTTTGTGGGGTGGGGGTGGGTCAAATCTGCTTTTAAGCCTACCCAGTGAAAAGCTTGAATTATTTTGATAGCCAAATCTTTCTAAAAAGTATCCTTACTATGTCAGTATTTTAAGAGTGTACAGGATGCATAAAATGATGTTTTTTTATAAATATATATATATATATATAAATTTTAAAAAGCAGGTTTTCTCCTGCCTGTTGAATACCAACCAAGTTCTTTATCTTGGCACTCAAATCTTTCTGCAATAGCTATGTGTATTATTTGTATATGTAAATGATTGCTATGATTGGCAGGCAGTTCAGAGCTATATGGCTGAGGAGTGTGATGGTGTAATTCTCAAGGAGAGGAGAGGGGTGATTACTTGTGACCAAATACTGACATCCACTGTTTCTTCCCTGACAATTGCCACATCAACTGGCCTGTCAATGCTTCTTGTAATATTCTTTTATATCACATGTTTGGGCTCTTATATAGAGTATGTCTGTGTCCTTTAAAGTCTGACACGAGAGCATCTTACTTCCTCCAATTTTTAATCTCTATGACAACAAGGTTATAAACATGGAGAATACCAACAAATCTTGGCACAGATATAAACATAGGTGTTTCCTAACACTCATATCAAACCTAAAGTCAGATGCAAGATGTTTTGATGTGTATGGCTACTTGAAGACCTCTTTTCAGGGAAAAGAATAAAGAGAAAGAAAAAGTGTACTTGGGTTGAAGTAAAGGGTGACCATGATGGGCAGTTTCTGACCCTAGTACTGGATTAGGCTGCTCATTCTGAGTTATTACTATGGTTTGTCAATGACAGTTCAGCAGTATATAGACTACATATAGACATACATATAGACATATACATATGTATAGACAATTACAGAAAAATTGTTAGATGCTAACAGTTAGATGTATATAGACATATACATATGTATATAAACATATGTCACCCATGCTGGTGACCAGTGGATACACACATATATATATGTGTATATGTCTATATAGACATATATACATATGTCTATATACACATATATATGTGTATATGTGTCTATAAACGCATACATATACACATGTGTTTGTGTGTGTGTGTTTGTGTGTATGTGTGTGTATATATGTGTACACATTTTTTTTTAAGACAGGGTCTTGCTCTGTTACCCAGGCTAGAGTGCGGTGGCATGATCTCGGCTCACTGCAGCCTCCACCTCCCAGGCTCAAGTGACCCTTGCACTCAGTCTTCCAAGTAGCTGGGACTACAGGCATGGGCCACCACACCTGGCTAGTTTTTGTATTTGAAGAGATGGGGTTTTGTCATGCTTACCAGGCTAGTCTCAAGCTCCTGGGAACAAGTGATCTGCCCATCCTTGCAAAATGTTGAGGTTACAGATCTGAGCCAACGTACCTAGCCTACCTTATAACTTTTGCAAATTCAACGTATATATGACATGGACATTACACTTTAATAGCTACCATCTTTAATGTCTTCAGACCCATTAGTGCTATTTGAATTACTATCCTCGTTCTTATAGAAAAAAATATTACAATAGCTCACCTTCACTTAATGGATTTGAGAAAAAAATTGGTTAACTGGGTAATGTTTCTTTTAAACTTATAGAAAAATTGTTTGATGCTAATGAAGTGTTTAGTGGCTGTTAGAGTCAACACTGCAGGATCAGTAGGAGTGAATAACAAAAATTAATGTAAACTTAAGTTTATAAGAAAAGAAACAAGCCTCAAACTTTTTCATTCATAATTTATTTTCATACTTTGTCAATGATAATACTTTCAGATATTGTTGCATAAGTGTAGTCAGCATTTCCCCTGGGCTGCTTTTTGCTACTACTTCACATGCTGGCAATTTTGATAAAGGGCATTGCCCAGGGGAGGATGGGGAGATGTCTTCAAACCTATTTGGAAATAAAGCAAATACTTCTGATAACTGTGCAGAGCTGAAACATATAAGGAAGCACTTCAGGTTATCAGTAGAATAAATGTGTCATTCATGCTTTTGCGCATGTAAATGTCACAGGTGAAGTCAGGAGCTTTGCTGCCATCAAGGTAGGGAGGGACCCTGTGTTGTGCTTTGGTTTAGCCACATCTTTCCTGGGACATCCTTGAGGGAGCTCCCCACACAAGGAACAATTGGACACAGGAGAGCATCATGTCACTCTAGCTAAATTTGTGACACACACTCCCTAGCCCCCAATACAAAGTCTGAAAAAATTGGGCTAGAGCATGAGGTTTATGCTTGAGGCATAATAGAGTCTAACTACAAATAGGGTTTCTTCTCCTAAGCCCCAGCCCCAGATCTTGGGGCCTTGTTCCTTCTGCCCAGCCTTATGGTAATGAATTAAGATCAATGACCATATGCTAAACAGTGTGTACAAGGAAACCAAGGCATGGTGGGATCTGTGTCTTGTCTCCATTAGTGATGCAGTATGTATTCCAGAAATAATATTGAAAGTGACCAAATTTGGACAACAAATGTTAATAAGTATGTAACATAGTAGTAACCTTCTGAAAAGCAGGAAGTGCTGTGAGAGTAGAGTTGGGAGTGATATGGGACACCTTGCATGCTTCCCCGCCTGCCTTCGGTCTTGCTTCTGATTCCAGGCACAGCTGGAATATGGTCAGCACCTTCCTGCTGACAGCACCACACCTGCACAGGGGCTATTCTTACATCCCAAGGGTGCCTGTGGGAAGCCACATGGCATGGCTGCACATGCAACCCAGATGTTGGAGGGCGTTAGGGCCCCCTGGACAACCTTCAGCCGGTGGACAATAGGAGCCCATCAATAATGCTGCTCCCTTTAGTCCCTTAGGTGGACAATTCGGGGGAACACTTTACCCAGCTTCTAGGCCATGATGGGACTCATCCGTGGTGGCCCATGCTGGTGACCAATGGATAACAGTGATGTATCCTTGAGATGGCTTTCCCCCCTCCCTGTTTCATGTTCTTTTCCTCACTCCTAATCCCTGGTTGTCCTTGTCAAGTCAACTGCTATAAGCAAGTTTGGCCCTCAGGCTCTGCTTTCAGAGAGAGGCACCCAAGGCAAGGAGCCATGTGAGACATTTAATGCAGAAAACTGTTTCTGGATGGGAAACTATTTTGTATCATTATTTTAAGTTTTATCAACTAGAAGTAGAGACTTATCTTCCATCTTCTCAGCTGGCACCTCAGGAGCATGGCTCTTCTGTACCTGTCTGAGCACCTCCTCCAGGCATGTCCCACACCCTTGAGACAGTTGTCATGGCTTGGATAAAAAGAACAACATACCAGATGTGTACCCAAGCTGCCGGAGATGGAGGGTGCCAAGTGGGTAGAAAGGGTTCGTGGAATAGATGCATAATTCTGTTTGGGGGAATCATCTGAGTCTTTTGTTTTTTAATCGAAATAACTTTTTTCTTTGTCCATCTCTTGCTGGAGGCTGTAGAAAGTCAGGTTTTTTTTTTTTTTTTGACTGTGGCCAATTTAAGCAGAAAAGAATTTGTGGGAAACATGAAAAGCCAGAACTGGAGGCCACACAGCTAGAAACAATACCCCAAATAACATCACACAACTAGTCTCCCGAAAGGCACAAAAGTGACAACGTGTACAACCTCTGTGCCAGGCCCCTGAGTTTTGTAGCCACCAAACCAACCACTCCTGCCATCATGAGCATCAGACTAGAGCTGCAGGTCCCTGCTGGCCGTTCCCTATGGTGCTTCAACTGGACCCAGAAGCACCATTTCCCCCGAGCAGAGCTGAAGAGCCCCCTGCAATTGCCTATCATTCTACCAAAGTGGACATCAGCATGGGCAGCAATCCAAAGGGGACCTATTTGGTCACTTTCAAAGATACCATTTAATGTTACCACATGGTTTCTAATTTGGTTCAATGGGACTTTGAGCTCTGTGTCCCCTCATTTAATCAAATGTGCCACTTTTACCTTTTTTATACATATAGGGATCTTGTAACTTTGTCTTTAGAATAAATTTAGAAACCATCTCTCTGAGGAAACGAGCATATTCAAGCATTGAGAGGCTCTGGAAAGAATATCAGAGGCCCTTGAAAGCATCTTTTTAGGTGTGTGGTTAGCCATAGAAGGAAGAGGTCCCCCTGAGATATTATTACCAAGTACACCTTAGGATGGAACATGACCTCTGACAGCATGGCTAAGCCTCATGCTAACCTAGTGCCACCTCCCTCATCCCCATGGTAACCTTAAAGAAACAATATAAGTAACACACAAAATGATTGAAGGAAATAGAGAATCACTTTCCAAACTTATGATCCTAGGCTTACTCCAGTGATGTGAAAACTTTATTGCCTTCAAAGATGAGATAGAAACTAACTTTTTTCAGATCTTTTGCAATGATTCTGAGTGGATCAGGACTCTAAAAAGATCAATGTGTATGAGTCTCAGATTGGATTCCATGGGAAGCAGAGAGTTAAGGATGCAAATGGTTTTGGGAATTCCCCTTCATTGAGGGGCCCAAGCTGTACTCTGTTCTGCTGAGAATGGCCTTCTCCAACAGCTGTGTCCCACTCTATTTCCTGGTCCCTGAAGCAGCTCTTTGTGTCCAGAGTGTCCTCAAGTTTCTCATGAGCCACTCTTTTTGGATTTTATGCCCCTATCCACAGGTGCTCAAACCTGGTACAAGGGGCCAGGAGAAAAGCTTTCTCCACACTGGCCCAAGCTCCCATCTTGGCCTACTTTCTCTTTACTCTTTCTTGCCTGCCCAAACATCTTCCCTTTCTTACAGTTAGGAGGCAAAAGCCCCTATAAGTCAGCAGGTGCAAAGAGACTGAAGGTACTGAGAGACCTTGTCCATCAGCCCAGCTCAGCCCATCCACACACCTAGAGATAAGGGCCACTTGTCATTCACATGGACCTTTAGGTAATCCTTAACAGCGGCCATTCATCACACAGCCCTTCCCCTGATACCACAAGCTCACAATCAGTACTTCCTAGATTTCCAACTTCCAGGTAAGAGAATTTAAAAGCAAACTCAGGGCCGGGTGCGGTGGCTCATGCCTGTAATCCCAGCAGTCTGGGAGGCTGAGGCGGGCAGATCACGAGGTAAAGAGATTGAGACCATCTTGGCCAGCATGATGAAACCCTGTCTCTACTAAAAACACAAAAATTAGCTGGGCGTAAGGGTGTGTGCCTGTAGTCCCAGCTACTCGGGAGGCTGAAGCAGAAGAATTGCTTGAACCTGGGAGGCATAGGTTGCAGTGAGCTGAGATCCCGCCACTGTACTCCAGCCTGGCAACAGAGTGAGAGTCTGTCTAAAAAAAAAAAAAAAAAAAAAGGGGCAAACTCAGTCTCTCAGTCTTTGGTAAATGGATGCCTTGCCACAGGTTAAAATGAATCATCAGAGTGAAGGTGCTGTGAATTCTTAAGAAAAAGCCCTGTGTTATTGTAGAGACATCTTTTTAGGTCTCAGGATCCAGAGTGAATTTGTTTAGGATTATGAACTTTTCTAATGGAAATAGAGAGCAGTGGCGGGGCTACCTACCACCCAGGCTTTAGGGAAGCCACTGGGGTTGTTCTGGAAGCCTCACGTGGGATGGCTCCCAAGACAGATGTGTCTGCATGGGCAGAGACTTAGGTACTGAAAGGAAGACCATGAAGAGCTCTCTAGAGAGGGCTGGATTCCAGGCTTTCTCACCCTAGCTTTTCTCCTGGTCTCTAGGGACTCTGGTGGTACCCACTAGCTTTGTAGACCACAGAGAATAATGGTGGTCTAGCCTGGTCTCTAGGGACTCTGGGTTGTACCCACTAGCTTTGTAGACCACAGAGAGACAAAGCACCTTGGTTAACCCAATGCTCCAGTTTATAATGGTTTCTGGCTTGTCCTCATAATGAGTGTGGAGTAAGTGATTAATGGCTACTTTGAAAATCAGCACCATGATGCTCAATTCTCAAATGACAAGGGGGCAGATGCTAAGGCTCTGGGCACTGAAAAAACAGCAAATGTTTCCCTTTTGTGGGGGAAAAAGAGTGAGAGGAAGAAGTGGTTTGCAAAGATTTGCTAGTCTTGAAAATTGGTTTTTACCTTATATCACCCAACTCAAGTTCTTGTGCTGCCCATCCTCTGGGTAGGGCTTTAGCTTGAAGCTGCCAGATTACCTGAGAACTCTTAGCTTCTCAACTGCTGTAAGCTGTGATGGCAGAGCTCCCTCTTCTGACACATGATTTCTGTGCAAAGTTTGTTCTGTAATGCCCAGGAGTGCCTAGTACAGAGAGTGACTCAGCACATCTAGCTGTCTATGTGCTTGACTCATCTCTCCTGAATCAGTTCCTCCGGCAGAGAGTTGGTGGCATCATTTGACAGAAAAAGGGCAAAGCTTCTGTACTTTGCTTCTGACCAGTCATCTTCTTCTTAATTTACTAGGTTCAGTATCCTCTTCATGTACTGATGTGGAGGTGAATTCATTTTCTATTGCTATGTTTTAAATTACCCCATAATAGCTCAAAACATCAAACATTTATTATCTTACAGAGCTTCTGTGGGTCAGGAATCTGGGAGTGGCTTAGCTATGGGGTCTGGCTCAGAGCCTCTCATGAGGCTGCAGCCACGCTGTCACCTGGCGCTGTACTCGTCTCAAGGCTGGACTGAGAATGGAGTCTGCTTCCAAGTTCACTCGGCATTAGCTAGGCCCCAGTTACTTGCAGGCTGTTGGACTGCAGGCCTCAATTCCCCACTTGTTATTGTCTGGAGGCTTCAGTTCTTTACCACTGGAGCCTCTCCTAGAGCTGTTTACTGGAAAGAATATCAGAGGCCCTTGCTCTCACATGGAGGCTTGCTTCTCCCAGAGGAAGTGATCCAAGAAAAAGAGTGAGAGACAGAAGCCACAGTCTTTTTATAACCTAGTCCCTTCTGCCATATGCTGTCAGTCACACGCAGACCAATCCTGGTATAATGTGGGAGGGGACTCTGCAAGGGTGTTAATACTAGGAGGTGGGAATTGTTGGGGACCATCATAGAGACTGCAATCCATAGTGGCCATTGGACGAACAGCTTAGAATCAAGTTCAGACATGCTGTTGACCTGTCTTCATCTTTGGTGCCTCTCTAAAGTAGACAGTGAGAATCTCAGTCTACAAACCCAGGTGCGTAAAAATAAAACAGCTTTCATTTTGAGCCTTCATGCCACTGGGCTTTAGGAAACTAACTTTCCTTTTTCTTGGGAGAGCCAAGATGTTGGGAGTATTCTCCTTGGCTATGCGCATTTGTTAACTCATTTTCCTATTGTGATATCTATTGTCCTGGGGGCTTTCTTCAGCTTTCAGGCTGTAGCTGGGAATTTATCTGCACAGTAATGAAGTATCTCATCTGCATGGATGTACCATAGCCCTTTTGTTTCTGAGGTCTGGCTGCTTCTCTGGTGGTTCTTCCTGGGAAATGGGAAACAGGTTGTCTCCACCATGAGACCCCCAGTCCTCTTTGCTTGTTTTTACTTCCACAGCCCAGAAAAACTCTTTGTACACTTTTCCATCCTTTTCTGACCAAAGTGTCTTTCTTGAGAATTCTACCCTGACCCCAGGGGGTTTAGACTTTAGAAATGAGCCCTGTAGAGTCCTAGGTTGCTGTGACTGCCTATGTTCTTGAAAGGCCAAAACACAGGAAGAAAAGAAGATAAAATATCCTGCCATGCCAGCATGCTCTCTGTCCTTCAGGTGACTGGACTGCACACTGCCTGGAGTCTCACCGTCATGCCTTTACTGTGCTGGCCCCAGGTTTGGCAGGCATATACACACCTGCCTGCACTTCTGAGTCATGTGCTTTAGGCACTCTCTTGATCTTGAGATTTGTCTCCTTTCTGACACCTTTCTTCCCTGACCTCAACTCCAGAGGTCATCATTCTTCATCCTGCATTTTATAGAACTCCCTTTCCCTCATTGCTTATTCTCTTTAACCTGCTCAGTGTCAATTCAGAGATCACAATTTGACAGCCTATTTGCTGAATCTGTCCCAAAGATGTAGTTTGACCCATGACCCTTTTTGTCTTTAATTTGAGTTCATTGCCAGCATTTAAAAATGGGCATTTCACATAAACTTGAGCTTCTGGTTTGTGCTGAAAAATCATATCTAGGAACAACAGACCCACACTCCCATGGAACAACAGTTGGCTGGTGCTGTGAGGCAGCTACCTCCTTAGCTGGGTCCCACTGTCCCCAGCTTGCCACTGTCTGCACCTGCCTGCTTTGCTCTTCTACCTGCTAGACCTAAGTCTGAGCCTCCCGCTCTAGTTTCTTGTGTAGTCACTTTGCCTCTTACAGGCTGATTGTCCTGAATACTGCCCCTTTCAATCTAATGATTGCCTACTACATTGGGCTGAACTGGATACAAAGAGAAGGAAGTGAAAACCACGTCTATGTACTAAATACTAGAAAGGGCATTAAAAAGCAATTGGCCCTGTCAGCTCATTTCATCCAGAAACTTTCTGCTAGAAATTGAATTTGCTCTCCAATATTTACCTGATTTAGGGAAGCAAGTGCAAAAGCCCTGGGGCACGGGTGTAGGAGGGGGGCAAAGTAAACGAGAGGGAAAGGAGGAGATGAGACCAGAGTTCACAGGAGGCGGGGTGTGACTGCATAGGTGAAAGGAAGTGGTCAGATTCTGGTTTGCCAGGAGATTGGCATTTCCATGGGCTCTGGGCTCCATAAAAATGAGGTCTCCCAATCCATTCTGCACTATGGAGCTGAACTTGGCTCCTGAAGTTCACTTTTGAGAACACTTGCAGGAGAAGATGTAAGCCCACCTTTGATTTCCCGTGTTTCCCAGTCACCCTTTTGCAGAACTTGTGATCCAAAGACTGAGGAAGTTGAGCAGCATGCCTGAGGCCATAGACAGCAGTGTCCAGGTTTAGGCCTTGGCATCCAGAATACAGAATTTCTGGACTCTCCAGGGATGACCTTTGCCCCAGAAGCTGCCCAGGATCATTAGAGAGATGCAAGATCTCTGGTAGTTCTCCCAGTGGAGGGGGGTCTTTCCCTATCTCTCTGTGGCTGTTCAGAGCAACCTGGCAATTGTATAATAACCCATTTTCTTGACTCATAGCCCTAAATTTCCTCCTGCCCAGTTCCTTCTGTACCTCCTAGTTTCTCCTCGTGACATCCCTCTGTCTAGAATGGTTCCAGTATGAGCAGATTTGACTTTGGAGGCTGCTTTGCAAACCAAAATGAAGAGCCTGCTTTCACGTGGCTTGCAGGAACACCCTGTGAGCGAGCTTCAGCAGCAGCAGTTGCTTCATTCAATCCTGGGATACAACAAATGCTCCAAACAGGGGCACACATGCCTAGCAGTGCAGCCCGTTTCTCAGAGCCACCCAGCAAGCAGCCATTTAATCTCAATTGCTCCCCAACAGCGTGTGCCAATTAAAGAGGAAGCCAGCAGGGCAAGGATCACTGGTGAATCTTTTGAGGGAAGGAGACCCCAGGGCTGTCTAGCCAAAGGCTCTCCCCCTCCATTCACACACTGTGCAAGAATGCAAACGGTGGGGCTGCCAGTTGGATCGAGGGCTGCCCCAGAAACGGGAGCTGAGATTCAGTCCAGATGGCAGCAAGAGTGGCAGCGCCACAGAATAGTATCCCCAGGGCTTGAAACTTCCAAAATGAGATTTACAGTTCTGGCCCGCCCCCTTTCGGGAGGAAACACCTGCTCCAGCAGCTTTGGGAACGGCCTCTTATTATCAACTTCTGTGCAGGGATCACATTTTTGCAGCTAACTAGTGCCTGGTGTGAAATAAAAGCTATTTTGAGGTGGGAGGAGTTCTCAACCTTTCCTCTTGGAATTTTATGTCTTGATTAATTTCTCTCTCATCCGTTATTTCTAGGTTTCCTTTCTTCCATAATTCTCCCTTCTCTAGCTGCTTTTCCTTTCTAAAATTTCAGAACCAGTGCTTTGGAGACAAAGCCAGGGCGTACTAGTGGTTTCCAATGCTTCCTGTCCATCAGAATCATTGAGGGCACACAAATAGTATGCCTGGGCCACTTTCCAGCTCACTTAAGTCAGAATCTTTAGGGGTAGGTCCCTGGCATAGAAATGTAAGTTCTGTAGCAAATTCTAATATGTAGCCAAGGTTCAGAACTCCTGGCTACACAAATGATGCTAAGAAGTAAGACAGACTTGGACAGTCCTGATGAATTGAGGTTTAGCTTAATGCCTGCATGTGAGTCTCTAGAAGCAGGATTTAGTCCCAAAGATGAGCTGTGAGGTGCTGGATTATTTTTCCTTGGCTTTTCTCTTGTTCTATGAATGATATATATTCATTGAAGATTTAGAAAATGCAGAACCAGAAAAATCTATAACCATTCAGAACTACAGTTAATATTTTGGTATATATTTTAATGTACGTCTTTTTTAAGCTAATTTTTATGCACAAGTACAGAGCTTCCTGAATGAAAAATGGGATCAGACTCTATGTAGCCTACTAACTCTTTTAATATTATGAGTCATTTTCTGTGTGAGTAAATACAACATGGAATACAGTCTTAATTGGCGGCATAGTATTGTTTAATTGGCCTTCTATTAATACATTTTAGGCTACTGTTCTCTTAAAATAAACACCATGATGTCTACTCTTGTAGCCAAATCTTGCCCACGTATCCATGATATTTTTCCGATCTTTTCTCTCTGCTCATTCACTGGGTCATCTTTTCTAGTCCTGTAGCTTTAAATATACTCTAAATTCTAATATACCAAACTGTATAGACAATTCAGATTTATTTTCTTCAAAAGGAGTTATTATGACGCTCCTCTGGCTGCCTACACCTCATTTCCTATCTACTTCTTGTATGTTTATTTTCAAACCAGAAATCTAGCCGTCACCCTCAATTCTTCCTTTACCCCCACAGCAGGATCTCTCTCTGTCAATCCCTACATAGGACTTGTTGGTTCAAGCTCCACATTGTCCTGAATCTATCGACATCTCTGTATCTTCTGTCATCTCCTACTCTAAGCCACCCTCAACTCTCATTTGGACTAAAGTTTTCACTCTTGACCTTTTTATATCTTTTCTCCACATTGATGCTGCTCCATAATGATCTCCTTTAGGCTTAAATCAAATGATGGCAGTTCCCACTTTGCAGAGTTTCATGGCTCTCCACCTTCTAGAATGAAATTCATGACTTCTTATGATCTACGGGCCCCACAGATCAGGCTACTGCTTACCTTGCTAATCTCATCATTCTACTTCTTCCTTTGATGACTAGGCAGTAGTCATGCTTGTATTCCTTCTGTTCTTAAATGTGCTAACTTTTTTCCCACCTTGGGACTCTGATACTCGCAGTGCAGCATCCACCTAGTGCAAGGGGAACCTGTGCAAACATGAAGCTCATGTTTCTTATTGTTCCATGAATAACTAAATCCTTTGATCTAGGAGTCTCATATCTTTGACCATGAAATGGTGGGAGGCTAATTTGTTAGCTTACAAGTAGGGTAAAATCTTAAACCCTTTGCAACTATTGACATTCACCATGCCAGTGTTCTTGGGAGGAAACCCAACCTCAGAGGAGGTCAAATGTGCTTCGCTGCTTACTGAACACATTGCTTTTGAGCTGACCTGGCAACTCACTTCTCAAGTACCGTAGCTTCCCCCACCCCCTTCCCCACTATACCCACTTTCAACTGACTATTAGACCATACTGCACTAAAAATTTCAGCTCTAATCAATGGAAGAAGCAGGAGTGATAATTTCTCAACTGTCATAGTAGTCCTATTCATCCTATGAGTAAAGTGGGTGGCTCTTGGGGACAAATGTTGGCAATCATGGCTTTTCACCAAACTAGACACAGTGAAAACTATTTAGGAAGTGCAACAGATTGAAAATGTGACAGATTTGACGAATGCTTGCTTTTCTATATGAATTTCAAAAGGAAGCCAGGCACAATTCATTTTCTTATGGGAAGAAATGCAGTATGCATTTCTGAATTCTCCAATGTATGCTCACAACCTGGTGAGAAGTGATTTGGATTTGATTACTATCAAAAGTAAATTGTTTTTCACATTGACATGATGATGACCTCCTTTTCAGAAGAAGCAGGCAGGGAAGACTGGAGAACTCCAGTAGCACATATGACCAGCTGAAGATGGTTAATTCACTTGGTCCAATCAGTTCAATTTGGGGGAATAATTTGGGCAAAGACTATGCAGACAGGAGACATGACTGCTCAGGGTACATTTGTTTCTTAGAATTTTATCATGCTTTTAAACAAAGACAACAAGTGCGGACTGGTGACGTCACCTCACGTGTCTAAACGAAGGCTGCCTCTAAGTGCTGCCCAGCTGCCTACGTGTACGGTTCCATAATCCTTGGCTTGTCTGACCCTCTGCTTCCTCTTTCCAGTGAATAGATAAAAAAATGATATGGCCAGCCTAACCCTGCTATCTGCTCTAGGGTTGGCAGTATGGCTAAATCCATGGATCTAAATTCATTATCTGATTTGAGACAGACAATGAACAAAAGGGGAAATCGTGACAGATGGCGATGGAGCACACAAATAGATGGCGATACTGGGAAAGGATGTCACTATCTTCTCAAGATTGCATCTTGAGCCAGGCATGGTGGCTCATGCCAGTAGCACTTTGGTAGGCTGGGGTGGGCGGATCACTTGAGGTCAAGAGTTTGAGACTAGCCTGGCCTACATGGTGAAACCCCATCTCTCCTGAAAATACAAAAATTAGCCAGGCATGATGGCAGATGCCTGTAATTCCAGCTACTTGGGAGGCTGAGGCAGGAGAATTCCTTGAACTCAGGAGGCAGATGTTGTAGTGAGCCGAGATTGTGCCACTGCACTCCAGCCTGTGTGACAGAGTGAGACTCTGTCTCAAAGAAAAAAAAAGAAAAAAAAGATTGTATCCTGGAGTAAGAGAATAACACAGTTATGTGTTTGTGATGCCAAACCATGGCAGATTCTGGGAGAAACCCCTGGATTTGCTTTCCCTTGAGAAGAAAATGTGGACTGAAGCTAGAGTACAAGGTATGCTTATTGTTTACTTGATTGATTGACAGGGTCTCACTCCGTTGCTCTGGGCTGGAATGCAGTGGCACAGTTAGTTCACTGCAGACTCAAACTCCTGGGCTCAAGCAGTCCCCCCACCCCAGCCTCTCAAGTAGGTAGAATTACAGGTGCATGCCACCATGACTGGCCCAAGGAATAGTTTGGAATTCTACTAGATTGATTAGAGAAAATGCACCAATCAGTACCTCTTTGATCAACCTGAATGATAGCAGGCTGGATCATCATTTGGGTGGCTTTTGTTTGTTTTGATTATGTTTGTGATAATTCATTCTTTTGTAGCCCTTGCCTTTGAACTTGCATGTGCCTGGCACCTGATATACATTGTATTGTTGTGATTCAGGATGGCATCTAGGTAAGGGTATAAAAAGAGCTGCATCTTACTGCTTACACCGTGTCTCAGAATTCACTTTGCTTTTTAACTATCCCAGATGTGAATGTGAATGAAAATCATGCAACCAAGCATTCAGGAATAAGAGGGGTGTCCAAGAGAGTGAATGTCTATGTGATATGGTGGCCCCATCCCACTGACTCCCTTGGAACTTTGGGATGGCAGATGGGTGGTGCTGTATAGTGAAACCTGGAAGCTTGGGTTTGTGAGAACCTGTTTCTTGGTGGCTAGGGTATGGTCATGCCTGGGACCAGTGGAACTCAGTTTACTGAGCAGTGGCTTTTAATGACTACCTCAATTAAGAAAAATAAATGGTATTTGAGACAAAGGATGTTTTTGCTTGGAAAGTTGGGGAAATGACACCATCATATTAACTGATGTGTGATGTAGTAAGCATTACTTTAATCTCTGTAATCATTATAGAGTATAATAAAAGATTTTAAGCTTCATGTATAGAGCTAAATGAAAATCAAGCCAATGTAGCAGAAGATCTCTAGGATGAAAAGATGTTTTGGGAAGTAGTCTTAAAACCTCCATCTGATGTAATTCCCATCAAAACTTGCCAAAGGACACCAAGGAGTTGAATGCTTCTATCAACAACTATTAAAAAGGTGCAAACAATGGGTGGGGAGAGGGGAGAACAGAGAAGAGAGAAATGGAGCAATTGGTACCATATTACATATCAGAACATTTGTGAATGGGGCAGAGTGTTAACATGTTTTACAGAAAGAATCCCAACTCTTCATTGGAGGATATAGAGCTTAGTGGTTGTCTGTATTTTAGTATATTTATCTTGTTGTACAACAAATATTGTGGAAACTGCTATACTAAGAATAAGAAAGTACCTCTAACATGCATCAACATGTTTTAATGGGGATCAAGAAGTGAGCTGGAAGAAAGGGGTTAGCAGCTGCTTTTGTAGTCTTTCCTCGAGCCTCAGGGATAGCTGAGGATCTTTTTGCAGTATTAACCCGAAGAATTGTTGGGCTGATATGCTACTGATTACATAAACTCCATCTGAGGATTATGTGCAGGTGCCTAGTCTGTACATGCATATTGTCAAAATTTGTTGTCGAATAATGAATAATTGACATTGAGATGCAGCTGCCCTAAAGAATCAAGACTAGTCATATGCCTGAGGGGCTATAAGGCCAGCTGGCATAAAGCTGAAGGAGCTCAGAGCTCATGGCTTCCCTGAGCTGGGGTCAGCGGCAGTCACACAGTCTTGTCTCTTATGACCACACCCGTCCCGAGTTCAGAATGGCTGGGACACCAGCAGCTGTGCCCAGGAGTCACAGGACCTATGCTATGCCATTGCTGTGCATGCCAGGATATTTCATGTTCTCTATCCTTTATTAAAGCTAAATACACTTGGTGCTAGGTGAGGCCCATTGTGTCTTACGAGTTTTCTATCTGAACCCAAGTCTACAGGGGCTAGTAGATATTGCAGTGACTTTATTATGTATTTTATATTGTTTTATTCTTAGTTGTATTTAATTCATAGCCACAAGGAACAGTTAATGGAAAGTAGAAGGCATGAGGAAATTGATGTTGAAATATATGTTTAAAAAGAAAAATGATAATTCCTCAAATTTGCTTCAAGATGCTCTGCCTAGATCTGTAAGTTACACTTATCGGATCAAGATCTTTATATAGCAGATCAACATGTCTCTCTGCTTAAGCAACCAGTGCTAAAAAGAAAATATGGTGAAAATTACTCCAATTTGGGTTTCCGTTTATTGGGAATAAATACTATGCACATCTGTAATATGTTATTTGTAGAGAAATACCTGCACAAATCAGCCTAAAACTTTCACCCAAATCTTGTCATTTAAAAATCATGAAGGTTGTGATAATTATATATTTGGTCTTAGATAGAGGAAAACACACACTTGGGCCCATGGGAAGGTGGAGGGTGGAAGGAGGGAGGGGATCAGAAGAAATAACTAATGGGTGCTAGGCTTAATACCTGGGCGATGAAATAATCTGCACAACAAACCCCCAAGACGCACGTTTACCGGTGTACCAAACCTGCACATGTACCCTGACCTTAAAAGTTTTTAAAAAGGTAATATATTTGATCTTTCTCCCTGGTTCCTGTCACACAGCTCCTAAAAACCCTTGGAATTCTCAGAGTGATGGAGTGACTTTACTATGCTAATGAGATGACACATGGCTGAGGGGTTCATAGATAGCTTTAAGATGGAGCTGGTTGCGGAAAGAACAACTGTGTGATCAGAGGGTTGGAACTTTCAGCACTACCCCCGGCCCTCCAGGGACAATGATTTAATCAATCATTCCTGTAGCACAGAAGCTCCATTAAAAACTCCTTAATGAGGTGGTTTTGGGGAGTTTCCGGGTTGGTGAATGTATCCATGTGCTGGGAGAATGGTGCTTCCCAGCTCCATGGAGACAGAGCTCCTGCACTTGGGACCTGTCTGACCTTGTTCTATATACCTCTTCATCTGGCTGTTCATCTGTATCTTTTGTAATGTCCTTTAAGGCAAACAAGTCATAGTAAATAAAGCACTTTCCTGGGTTCTATGAGCTGTTCTAGCTAATTATTGAATGAAGGGGTGGGAGGGTTTGTGGAAGCCTTTTATTTGTAGCTAAGTTGAACAGAAGGGTGGGTCACCTGGGGACTCAATACTTGTAACTGGCATCTGAAGTGAGGGCAGTCTTATGGGATTGGGCCCTTAAACCTGTGGAGTCTGCTAACTACAGATAGTGTTAGAATGAAGTTGAATGGTAGGACACTCAGTAAGTATCTGGAGAGCTGGGTAATTTGGTGTAAGGAAAAACCCCACACATTCGGTGTCAGAAGTGCTTGTGGGTAAAAATACCCCAGAATGTTAAAAAAAGAAGCCAGTTGATTTTATCTCAAAATACAAGAATTCTAAACATCTAATATTGACTTCTGTTCTTCACTAACAAAGATCATCCAAAAGTACTTGAAGCACTGAACATGAGTCATGAAACATTTTGAGGGAGCAAAAACAATTTCATTTAAGTCCCAGCTCAGTTGTTTCCTTTCTAGGGGCTGGCCTGAGTGACTGTCTACTGTCTTTCCTTGGCTCCTTCCCCTTGGGTATGGTCTACCCTAGATATTGGGATTCTTTATCTCATTACCCCCTTCTGTTTCGTGGCTTATCACATTCTCTCTCTAGAATGTGAGCTTCTTGTGGGCAGAGGCGATCTCTCGTTTTACCACTTTGTCTATACCGTGCATAAGAATATTGCCTGGAACATGATAGCCATTCAATGACAATTTGAACATATCAAATATACCTTAATCCCCCCCATAAAGGTAGTTATTTTGTAACAATTAACAAAAATGGTGTATGATATGCATTTTTCCTGTAACATTGTATCTTAAAGATGATGGCATGATTCAAGTACTTATATAGTCAGATAATATATACAATGCTTTGCAGCTAGAGGCCATTTATGGTTCTATTTCATTGACTTAAACATATACTGAATTTTAAAACCAAAGGAGACTGTGGAAACACGTTGCTCAGATCTCCTGCTGAGGGGAGTATAGCTGACTGACAGCTCTAGCTACTACTTCTCCAGACGTGCCTCTGTGTTTGCAAAGAAAGCATGCTCTGAGCCAAAGACCAACATGTCCTAGTGGGCTTTTCTTTTATTATAATTTTTTTTTTGAGATGCGGTCTCCCATTGTCGCCCAGGCCGGAGTGCAGTGGTGCAATCTCAGCTTACTGCAACCCCCGCCTTCCAGGTTCAAGCGATTCTCCTGCCTCAGCCTCCTGAGTAGCTAGGATTACAGGCACCTGCCACCATACCCAGCTAATTTTTTGTATTTTTAGTAGTGATGGGGTTTCATCATGCTGGCCAGGCTGGTCTCGAACTCCTGACCTCGTGATCCACCTGCCTTAGTCTCTCATTAGTGGGCTTTTCTAACTAGGACCTTTTGCTTGAGGACTCACCATTGGCTGGGTTGAAAGTTTCTCAGAATAGCACTGCAATCTTTGACTCTTCCTACCTGGTTTATTCTCTCTGAGAAGTTCAGTGACGGAAGGCATTGGCTGAAAATTGGAGGATAAGAGGAAGGTAAAGAAGGGCCAAATGCTCCTCCTCTGCTCTGTTTCCTTTAGCACCTCTAGCAACACCTGTGTGTCCTCCAGGGCTCCATCGCCCTCTGTGGTCCTGCCCTTGCTAAGCTCTACCCATTGAGCCACTAGCCCCATCCAACAGTCACTGTAACCAAATTTTTATTGGCTTAGGGAGTGACAAACATACAGTGGAACAGAAGGGAATTCAGAAAGAAGTCCTTCTTTATATAAAAATTTAATATGTCAAAGGAATTAATAGGTTTGTAATAGCTTATACAATAAATGGTACTCATACTGGAAAATGTATGTGGACTTACTCCATATAAAAAATCATATAGATTCAAGTCTTAAAATGTATATTTATCTTAAAAAAATAAAGTCTTGCAAGAAATGTAGGACAGTACAGGTGCAATCTGGGATAATGGAATGGTTTGTAACTGTGTTGTTACTTATCTATTGCTGCGTAACAAGTTATTCCAGAATTTAGCAGCTTACAACACCAAGTGTTTATTATCTCAGAGTTTTTTTTTTTTTTAAGAAAGAAAAAGAGAGGAAAGAAAGTGAGAGTGAAAGAAAGAAAGAAAAAGAATGTATGAGAGAAAGAAAGAGGAAGAAAAAGAGGGAGAGAGAACAGGATTCTTGTTCTACTGCCCAGGCTAGAATGCAGTCTAAAAATAGGTATTAAAAACCTCTATTATGCCAATAATTGTGTTTAACAATGGAGACAGGAAAGAATAAGAGATGAAAATAACAAACAAGCAGCCAACCAATATTTTATTTAAACCTGTGAAATGCTATGCAATTGCTGAGGAGTGATT
>CAUYLG010020221.1:0-86469 GCA_963573385.1 Cacajao melanocephalus | reverse complement strand
CTTATCAGCTTAAGGAGATTTTGGGCCGAGATGTCGGGGTTTTCTAAGTATAAAGTCATGTCATCTGCAAATAGAAACGATTTTACTTTTTCTTTTTCTAACTGAATGCCCTTTATTTCTTTCTCTTGCCTGATTGCCCTGGCCAGAACTTCCATTACTATGTTGAATACAAGTGGTGAGAAAGGGCATCCTTGTCTTATGCCTGTTTTCAAAGGGAATGCTTCCAGTTTTTTCTCATTCAGTATGGTGTTGGCTGTGGGTTTGTCATAAATAACTTTTATTATTTTGACATATGTTCCATGGAACATATGTTCCAATAAATCTAGTTTATTGTGAGTTTTTAGCATAAAGGGCTGTTGAATTTTGTTGAAGGCCTTCTCTGATCTATTGAGACAATCATTTGGTTCTTGTCTTAAATGAGGCAATAAAAAGATCATTTAAAAAATAATTGTCAGTGTGCCACAGTAAATAATGAAATGACTTTCAGAACAGTTTATTGCTTCTGGCTTGATTTGTGCCAAGGGGCAAGAAATTTTACCCAATGTCATTTTTTCACCATTAATGCAAATTTCAACATAGTAACAAAGGAAAAGAATATAATTACGAATATATTTTGATCTCACAGACCCCCTGAAAACGTCTTGCAAATTCTTAGGGACTGTGGATCACATTTTGAGAATTGTTATCTTAGATAATTAGAACAATAGAAAATCCAAAGCTGACATTTATGAATTCCAAATACCTGCCAGGGATGCTACTTATAGGTTTTAAAATTTTACTGTATATGATGATTTTATTGTATTTGGATTCTAGATATATAGTTAATTTCACCCCAAATTAAACATGATTGAAGAGAAGTAAGGTCCAGAGTTCTCAGTTAAGTGGGTTACACCTATAATCCCAGGACTCTGAGAGGCCAAAGCAGGAAAATCACTTGAGCTTAGGAGCTTGAGACCAGGCTGAGCAACACTGTGAGACCCCCATCTCTACTAATATATATATATATAAAATATATATATAAATATATATTTTAAAAATATTATATATTATATATTATATATATATAATAATTACATATACCATACATATATTTAGTATATAATATATATAGTATATATGTAATATATACTATATATATTTAGTATATATTATCTCATCTACATATACACACATATATCTACTTATACATATAATTATATATTTTAAATATATAAAAATTTATATATTTAAAATATATAATTATATACATATATGTTTGTGTGTGTGTGTGTGTGTGTGTTTGTATATGTAGATGAGTGTGGTAGCATATGCCTGTAGTCCCAAACATGCAGGAGACTGAGCTGGGAGGCTCTCTTGAGCTCAGGAATTTGAGATTGCAATGAGCTATAATCACACCACTGCACCCATGTGGTTGAAAAAAAATGATGATTTGATATTTCAGGTTAAGAAGCAACAGGAGACTGAAATGGATCATAATGACAATCATAAAAAGAAAGGAAAATGATTATTTTAGAAATTATTAAAAACTGATAATTGATTTAATGGAAGGATTGAGCCAAAGTACAGAGTTCATTCATCCTTCAGGTATCACATTTTTTTGACGAAGTTAGTAATGATGTTTTCACTTGAGGCAAAGTTGACTGGCTAAAGGTGTATTGACTTAATTTATGACAATGTGTGACTATACCTTTCACATAGTTTTTAGAAACATGTTGATATGATGGTACTTATATAGAATAATGGTCAAGTACAGATAGAGATATATAATGAAATAGAATGAATAGTAAAAAGTATTCTTGGGAAAGTATTCTTGGGAAAGAAGGGAGCTATAGAACCAATTCAGGCATCAGCCATTCAGATGAACTAACTGGAGGCTATGAGGATTCCTCCTCTACCTGTGAGTATTACAGTCCTAGTGTCTGAAGCCTTCTTCTGTGTTCCCCACTATCCAACACACTGTGTGATATAGAGGAAGTAAATAAACAAATAAAAAGCATCAAAGGACAAAGGAAAGAACAAAACTCCAGAGAAGGTAATATTTTTGGAGATGGCAGAGCAGGTACATAATGCATAGGGAAGGTACCATCCCAGGAATAGTATTAAGTAGAATCATAACAACTTGATTCTAGAAATAATTGTAAAAATTATACAGGCAGTATTATAAATGAATGGTGAAGAGATACTTTATATGCTAATATTAGGAAAATTAATGAGAAATTAAAATAATTTTGTTTCGCACACTATAAAACAATACAAAACAGTGAAAATAATGTGTTACTGTTAACAACACAATCCACCAGAAAATACATAGAAGTAAATATTTACTGACAACTATGCAAGGGCTTTCTAAGCATAAAAACGATGATAAAAAAATAGAAAAATAATAATTAGTGTGACAAAATAAGCAAAACACAGAAAAGAAAAACGAAAGAAGACAGGAAAAATGCTAGCAACAAAGAAAGATAAAATATCAGCAATCTTATGGAGATATAATTTTTAAGACATGAACGTGTAATTCGTTGCTTTACCTACTCCTACTTTTATGTCATGTACCATGAAAAAGGATGACAGAACACATAAGAAAAAATTCTCTTCCTAGTTGCCACGATGGAAAGAAAAGTAGTGAAGTAGTGTTTACTGTATAATTGATTAGAGCCACATCCTCTCTTAAACTCTTTATTTTCATGTTCTCATTAAATTACTATTTTCAAAAATTAAAAATGAAGAAATAACGATATTTTACTAGGAAGATTTGAGGTAAAATCTTTGTTAATAAACATATTTGATTAAAGCTCAGGAGAATTTTTTTTTCTAAGGGTTAAAATGTTGAAAATTGATACCACTCAGGGTGAGTGGGGTGAAAGAAACCTTCCAATTTATTGCTCTTATAAGAGTAAAATAGTGTAATTTTTATTTTTAATTATTTATGTTTATACTAAATGCATAATAAATATTGATACTTTGTATTTATTTTAGAAACATAATGTTGATCAGAGATGGAGATGGTGATAGCCAAAATTAGCACTTAGGAAGAAAAGGGAAAATTAATGTTCAAAAAGCCCATGTAATCAGTCAACATTGTCAGATGCTATGTATCTGTGGAGACGGGAGAGTTTCAAGCACTGAGTATGTGGTTATTAGTGACATTTCACATTTCCTGATTACCAGTTTTCTAAGTTTTACATGCAATATCTTAGGGAGAGAATGAGCAAGAGGGAGAGAGAAAGAGAAACTCAAGCAATAAAGAGTAAACACCTTCCTCACTTAAATAAAATTCCTTACCACCTCCTGCTATAGAAAATTGGAGGGTATTTCTCCGTAATATTCAAGGTGATGCTTAGCTATCTCTCTGTTCATAACTTATCCTCTTCAATAGTTTGCTATATTAATTTTCCTCCTGAGTAATTTTGATGTCATTATGTTTCTGCTTATTTTCATGTCAACATTTATAATTGAATGCTTAATACTATCTCTGAGTATGAATTTGTTAAAATAATAGGCACCATATACCTGATGAATATTAATTGATGTAATGATAAATATTTCTTCAATAGACATAAAAATGTCAACTTTGAATATCTCTAATGCTTCTCTTGTAATATATTAAACTGTAATGTGAATAAGAGACCTATGTAAAATAATGTTAAATTTTCACACACTTTGTTTTTCCTCATCTTTCATCTCCTGTTTTTCTCTTTCTCCCTTACTACTTTTACAAAACATAAGTCACAAATTTAACATTTTTTTTTATCAGTAAGGATATTAACAGGGAAGCAATTCTAGAAAAGGATAACAAAATAACTACAGCTCCAGTAATTCATCAAGTAAAATAAATAGTTCTGTATAGGTAATTAAGAAAGATCAGCTGGATCTTCCATCTGCTCTGGGAAAATGAATTCCCTGCTCTCCAAGAAAATAGTAGTTTTTCTTTTACCCCTCCAGGAACCTACATTTTATCAAACGAAAGGCAAAATTAGCAGAGTAATTTGAAAAGCCCTGATAAATTTAATATATTTGTCTTCTGTCATTCATATTGCATGATTGTAACTAATTAAATGTCTGCTTATATTGGTACTTAATTACCTTGTATATTGTACAGATACACAATAACAGTTTGTCAGCAAATGAATATGTTATGAGCAAATGAATATGAGCACTTTTCTATTTTTCAGAATCAAAAAAACGTTCCAAGATGTCATCATATTTCTCCTACCTGATATATCCAATTTCCCTCCATGTTATCTTCTAGCTATGGTATCTAGCTATTGCAATACCATAGCCAGAAGATAACATGGGCAAAAAAGTCTGTGTAACCATTGGTTTATTGATGAGTGTTTAGATAAACACCAAAAGCTCAATCATGAAAACATCAATGAACTGGACGTCATTAATTTGACAAATATACTATCCTAATGTAATATGTTAATAAGAGGGAAACCTGGGTGTGAGATATACTAGATCTCTATTATGAATATATTGTAATATTTTGGTAAATCTAAAACGGTTATGAAATGAAACATTTATTTTTAAAAAACTCAGAAATATTTTAAAATGTAAAAAATTGAGAAAATTTTTAAAATCCTGTAGTGCACTATGTTTAAAATAAAAAGTTCATTAATATGACTTGTAAGAACTTTTAATATGGTTAATAACACCCTGAATGATATATTATTCATCAGTCACTGTCCCAGCCTTATCTTGAACCACCCTTTTTCTTAATGCACATCGTAATGCTACCTCCCTGTTCTTTCAGTACCATGGTTTGTAGCTGGATCGTTCACTCATTGGGATCTCCTGGAAGTGACATCTGCCACTTCTAGGCCTGGCCTATAACCCTTCCAAATGCCTCTTCATTTCATTTTTGCCTTCTAGCTAAATAGAATGGAAATGTTAATGACAACTTTGGAAACCACCAGTTGACAATGATAGAGATCAAGTTTCTGAGTAAGTGTGTGAAGTAGGCCTTGACTAACCTGAAATGTTACTTGAAAAACAAATTAATGTCTTATACTCTAAACCAGTAAATCGTGGGAATTAATTTATTTTAGCTTAATCTTTCAAAACTGACACAGGATTGTAGTGAATAATAAATTATATAACACATAATAAAGTTCATGGAACAAAGACTGATACATAGTAAGCACTCACTCATAGCTTTTTAAAATTCATCTTATTTTTAATTGATAAATTATAATAGTGTACATTTATGGGGTACAGTGTTATCTTTTGATGTACGTATACAATATGGAATGATTAAATGAAACTAATATCTATTAGCTTGCATCATTTTTTGTAGTGACACATTTGAAATTTACTTGCTTAGTTATTTTGAAATACACAATACATCATTATTGACTATAGTAACCTTGCTATGCAATAAATCTCAAAATCTTATTCCTCTTGCTTAACTGGAACTTGGTAGCCTTTGACAAACATCCCCTATTCCCACCCTTCCCACTCCTCCAGCCTCTGGTAATCACTATTATTTATTTCCACTACTATGAATTCAACTTTTTTAGATTTCACAAATAAGTTCCATCATGTGGTACTTGTTTTTCTGTATCTGGCTTATGTCACTTAATATAATGTCCTCCAAGTTCATTCATATTGTCAGAGATGACAGGATTTTCTTCTTTATAAAGGTTGAATATAATTCCATTATATACAAATGCCACATTGGTCTGGACAACCATGCTTCAGATAAGATCCCAAAAGCACATGGCAACACAAATGAAAACAAACAAATGGGATTACATAAACTAAAAACGTCTGCACAGCAAAGAAAACAATGAACAAAATGAAGAGACAACTCACACAGTGGGAGAAAATATTTCAAACTGTCTATCTGATAAGGAATACATAAAAGACTCAAACAGTCTAGTAACAAGAAAATAAATAATCTGATTACAAAATAAGAGAAAGACCTGAACAGACATAAAGAGGACGGACAAATGGCCAATGTGTTCATGAACAAATGCTCAACATCACTAATCATCAGAGAATTGCAAATTAAAACCAGAATGAGATATAATTCATAGATATTGTTGTTATTCTGATTTTTAAACCACTTGTTTTAGTTATCGTTATCTGCACTGTATGCTTTTATATTTTAAGTCTAAAGTATAAAATCTGATATATTTTAAGGTCTAGGCTGCAGAATTTGTATCTGATTTATCCTCTAATTTTCTACAATATTATTTCACCTTTTATGATTAAGGTGCTTAACATATGACAGGAGTTAAGATGGCTTGTACTGATGTTCTTAAATTTGAAATGTGCCATGAACTATGCATTATTTATAAGAAATATTTTCTTAAACTTTGACTTCCTTGTTAATGCATAATTTAAAATAACAATATTAATAATTTGTGAGCATTTTTTTGATTCCAGGACATTTTTCTTTACATTTTTAGACTATAAAGTTTTTAGGGCAGAATAGGAAACTGTATGTATTTAGGTATGTTCTCCAAAAGAATGAAATGAACACAGGAATATGTTTTGAAACATTTTTATTCCTTTTGCTGTTGTTGATATCCTATCTAAATATATATATATATATACATATATATATATATATATATATACATATATATATATATGTATATATATATATATATTTAAACTTATTTTTTCTTATGCTGCCAAAGGACAAGCATGGTGTTATAGATGAAGGCATATATGAGCCTGACCTCAACTCTGAGGCTTAAAAAATTCTACACAGAATTAGGAAATATTGTGTAGCTAAATTTTTTAAGGGGTAGAAACAATTCTTTTTGTTATAACCTAATGCTCATGCCAATATGAACTGTTTAAAATATTTCCCTAAACATATGTTAATTGTTATGTATACTAGTCTATAAAGAGAAAAATAGAGAAAAGCTGCTGCTGTAATGAGGTTAGCATCAGAATCAGTAAAAAATGTGATTGCATCATCAAGAACAATCTTAATTAGACTTTTCTTTAGGTTGTATCCAGGTGTAAGAATGCCACTAAAATATTAATTCTTCGTTTGAGAAATATGGACATGTACTTCAAAATTATCTGCTTGCACTACCTATGGATAAAAATAGCTTAGAAAGCAGTGTCACAACATGGAAATAGAGCTGACCCTTTAATAAGATTAAAGTTATATTTTGCACCTAACAGAAGGTTTAAATTCTAGAAATAGCAGAATAATATATTTTGTATTATATCAATAAGGTAAAAAGACCAATTTTTTGTTGATAACCATGCTCATACATTTTGCTCAATTTTATTGTGTTCTAATTAAAATACATTTATACTATAAATAAATATTTTAATCAATAAAAGAATGAATAAATGTATGAATATGTATAAATTCATGAAATGAATTATCCCTCAAAAGTGATGGGATAAATATCACTTTTATTTTGTAACTCTTTCTTGTATCAACATAATTATGTTTCTCTATACATTTGATTCCTTCCTTCTAAGGCAAGGTATTATTTTAAGTAGTTTTCTTTTTTAATATAGTCTTCTAAAAATAATTGTATTTTTAAAAATATTTATATAATGCTTACTACATGTCTTGTGATATTCTAAAATCGTTTAATCCTTATAGAAACTATATGAGGTGTTACTATTATTCCATTTATGTGAGGAAAATGAGAGAATTTAGATAATTAACTCAAAATTACTGAGCTGGTATGTGTCACAGTAGGGAACTGAATCTTGTCTACATTTCAATTCTAAAATTTATTTGATTAACCAATATGTTCCAATTTTAAACAAATACTAGCTCTAAAAATTATTTTCATTTCCAAGAAGACTGACCTTACTAGTGGGGCTTATCTTACTTACAGTGAATTTTTTTAAATAGAAGTCTTCTAACAGTAATACTGACATACTTGTCTTTTATCATCAACTACTTCATGAATATGCTATTATATAAATATAAAAGCTATGCTGATTGTAAGCATATTTAATATCTGTGGGATAATAATATATATATGAAATATTACTTTTGGTAATATGTGGCATTATTTTTAAAACGTATTTTAAAATATGCTGTTTAAATCAGCCACTTAATTTTGTCATTCCAAAGTTGATCAAAATGAATAAAATTAGAAATAGATGAACAGCATTAGATCAATCAATGTTTTTAGTAATGCAATATTTTTACTATATTTTGTTTTAAAATTATTATTTTATGTTTCAATTTCTTAATTTTCACTTTTTGATCTATGTCTTATAATTAAATTTTGAAAAAGCCACAGTCAATAAATGAAATATATATTTATGTGATTACAGAAATAATGTTGGTTGTCATAAAAAAATCAAATGAAGTTTGATCACTAACTATTGCCATATTTCAGGTTTGAAAATATATTGAAGAATGAAAAGCAAAGCTGGTAGAGGTCATTGAAAATAATAAATAATAAAGTTTGAAAGGTTAAAGTTAGAAAGTAGAAATATCAGGAAGCCTAATGGTGGCATGATGAGAACTGAGCAAATCAAGAATAATGACTCAAGTCTTATAGGACTGTTTCTCAATCTCTGTAAATCACTTAAGGTATCACCATGCTATTATCACCATGCTATTACACCATTAGCAGCAGTATCCTTTTCATCATCACTACCATCACCAACACTAAAAATAAAGGACAGAATATTTTAGACAGAAATATATAAAATGAGAGAAAGACATATTTGAATGGCAAAATTCAAGCTTTTTAAAGAGAGACCCTCACTTTTAATAAATGTTTTCCAAAAATTGAATGTAATAATTAATCTTCCTCTTAACTGAGTAATGGGAATAAACCCAAGAGTATGAACTCGGTTTTGAGATTAAAGAACATGTGTTACATATTAGCACGGTAATTATTCACAAAATTGAAAATCCATAAAAGAAAATGATTATGCCAAGAGAAGAATAAGAAAGGCTGTTGCATTTGTGAAAAATATTGACAAGGTAGTTTTTAAGCCAAAAAAAGTAGATGATAGTACAGAATTTCAGCTATTTTAGAATGTAACAGAGTTAAAATTTATTTGCGTTTCTTTGACTTTACTCTTGGCTATAGAGCTCTGCTATGTAAATAATATGTATTTTATAGTAAAATGTAGCATGATTTGGGGTAATCTCTTAAGGGTAGGAACAAACTTACCAAGATGGATTATTAAAGCAGTTGGAACCTATTTATAAAATATGTTTTATAGACAGAAAACTCTAAGGGTATTTCCCTTTGGCAATCTTTTGGAGCTGCTTCTGTGCTGCATGTGGAAACTGTGAAATGAAGAAACCATCTATGCTACTTTTGGGGGATGGACATCTTGGGTCATGTAATCCGGGGAATATTATATTTTGTGATCCATTAAGGGTATAAAAGGAGGAAGAAATATGTATTCAAATATGTTTAATGTTTTCTACCCAAACATCATTAAATATTTCACTATTTTAATAAAATAATAAATTGTCAAAACACATATCTAAGGCAAGTTGTATTTTTGGCGATGTTATTTATTTAATTCTTAGACCTGTGGGTAAGATGCAGAACTCTATCTTTTCCATGGTCTGCAGCTTTGTAATGAAACCAGACTCTAAATTCCCTATGATAGGAGTGGGAAGTGGACAATTTCTTCTCTGGGATAGCAAATTCCAGAAGCATTCTTGAAGAATTTGTGGATTTTTCTTATTTTAGCGCTAAGAGTCAAAGGGAAACTTCATTTTTTCCTATATGATATCCATGAATTTGACTCCTTGTCTTATATAACACCATATATTTTAAACCAAATAATTTTTTACCTTTACAAATGGCTGAGAAAAAATATATGTAATTTTTGCCCTGCTTCAGTTACTTTGAATTTCAGTTTAAACTCAATTGAAAAATTAATTAACTCTTCATGAATGTTGATGACTGTGAAAATTCTGAACCTACTTGGAGTCTCTTAATATTATTACTGTTCTTCGGAATTTGCCAGAAACTTAGAAACTATCACCTTTCCTAAAGTTGATTTCTACAAAACAAGCAAACGGGAGACTTGGTATTTTTACTCTAGCCCTGAGAAAGAAATTATTGCTTGATATGGAGGAAGATCACTGTATGATTTAAACTTTTAAATAAGTTACTAGTGTTATATTATAAAAATTTAAAGAAAGATGTTCAGGTTAGCAGAATTTTGATGAGAATAGATTCATAAGTCACTACATACCATTCATATATGATTCATGAGTGGATTTGACTGTGGCTACTGAGAGTTATTTCAAGAATCTAGATATTGTAATGAAATGGTAACAGGTTGTGGACTGAGAGGTATATGTTATTTTCTTTTAAATTTATTTTATTTTGTAGAAGCAGATATTCAAAGGAAAAAAATGACAAGATTTAAGAGATTCAAGAAAGCAATGAACTAGCTAGGCATGTAGTTACAACAAGAAAAAATAGACTCCAGGAAACAGTATAGGTCATACTGTTTAAGTAATCTTCAAATAGCTAATAAAATCATATTTTTCTTGATTTGTAACATTGTTTATATTTATTTTACTACAGTTTTCAGTTGCTGAAACGACATACGTGATTTTTAACTATGAGTGTTTTATTCAAGTAATAGAAGGTAAAGTTGTTCTCTATGTGTTATGCCAAAATGTTTATCGCATTTTCAATGATAAAATAAAGCATTTTGTATAATGTTTTAACTCTATTTTCAAATCCAGAGTAAGCTTGTCTCAAAAGATAAAAATTCATGATGGCCATTGTTGTAATATCTCCTGAACAGTAACAGACAAATGGAGTGTATGTACTTTTGGTTTCTTATTTGATGTTAGAGTAATAATGATGATGATAATAATATAACAAAATAATATGTATTGAAAAATTCAATTGGGGGATGTGAATTAAGTAATATCAAATATTTTTATTGTGAAAATAAATATATTTTAAGAATATGTTCAGAGAATACATATGAAAGATAACTAAGAATTCATTAATAGATTTTAAATGTTATATTGGAAAATCATACTGTATATGGGCATGTGGGGTTAGATGTGAGAAATCAGTAATAATACAGTAAATTCTTATCAGGTCAAAGGTCAAAGCTGTTTGTAAAAAGTGTTGTTTATTTGGTACCAAAGTCTCAATATGTTTTAAATAACCATGCAAAACAAACAATTACTAGTAATTTTATGTATATTTGGTTGCATTTATATAATTAAGTATTTGAAGTAGCAAAACTCATTTACTTATACTTGAATGAATCTTTTAAGTTCTAAGCAAAATATCATCATTAAAAGCATTCTCCTAAGAAAAAGAAAGGATACTATATCTAGAAATTTTTGTATCTACTAATAATTCTACAAATTGTTAAGAAGTTTCTACAGTCACAGATTTGAATGCAGCACTACTTAATGCTATGATAAAAATGTAAAATATTTGCAGCATTATTGTTTATAAATTATTTTCAATGAGATTTAGTCATACATTTTTATGAATTACTCTTATCTTGGCACAAAGAAGGCATTATCTATGGGTTTTAATCTAACATCACAGATGTTTATTGAAATTATTAATTTTATAACTAAAGATTAGTGGAAATCAACAAACAAATCTTCATTATATAACTCATATAAAACACAAAATTATTTAAATGCTTATCTTAACACATTTTTGAGGTTTTTTCCAAGCTTACTATACTTTTTTCTAAAAAGCTTACTATACTTTTTTTGAAATGCAGGAGAATATATTTAAAACAACTTTCACATAAATATAGTATGTTTCAAATTGGCCTATTCTATGTAACTATTACCAAATAGGTCTTTGATGCATTTCAGAGGAATATTAATTCTTAAGTTATTTGATTTGTTAATCATCCATTGTCTAGTCTATTTTTAAATTGATTGTCTTCTATATTGGACATCAGAGATAATGCTATGAATTATTACTTCAATATTACAAAGCGATGCTTCACAAAGTGTAGCTAAATGTAAAAAGAAAGCAGAGGACAATGAAGGATCTAAAATATTCAGATTAGTGTATGCTGAATTGACAAATTGTTAAACATTCATGGTTCTGAAACACCAATCTTTTATCTGCAAAATTTCTGTAATTCTTAATTACTGAATTTCTCTCACATTTGCAGTCTAAAATTAGCTCTCAGAAATGTAGACATGGGGTGGGGTGTCTCACGCCTGTAATTCTAACACTTTGGGAGGCTGAGACGGGCAGATCATGAGATCAGGAGATCGAGACCATCCTGGCCATGGTGAAACCCCGTCTCTACTAAAATACAAAAAAATAGCTGGGCGTGGTGGTGCGCGCCTGTCGTCCCAGCTACTCAGGAGGCTGAGGCAGGGGAATCGCTTGAATCTGGGAGATAGAGGTTACAGTAAGCCGAGATCGTGCCACAGCACTCCAGCCTGGCAAAAGAGCAAGACTCCGTCTCAAAAAAAAAAAAAGAAAGAAAAAAAAGAAATGTAGACACGGGAAATTGACTTACTCTCTTATCTGATTGGACAATTTCGTGAAGTGCTGAACAGTCAGAATTTTTCTTAATTATTTTGAACAAATATTTAATGTGCACTTCACTTTGTGAACGTTTTACCAGGAAACAATGCTTCAAAGATAAAGAAGGAAGCGGTCATGTCCTCCAGCAATTTGATTTCACTCAGACACACAGGCTATCCAATAGGAATGAAACAAAAAGTGTACTTCTACCACAAAGGATTGAGTAAGATGTTAAGGGAAATCAAAATATTCATGGACTATGTAATGATTATTTTGCATTCTACAGGATGAATGGGGAAGGGTGTATATCAGGTAGATAAGAGGACTAATGCCTTTCTAGAGAAAAGCAAAAAAGTGTCAAAAAATCTGTAAAAGGAAGCTGCTCTGGGAACTTCAGTTAGTTGGTAGCTCTAGATTATGAATGAGGATGATATAAAACATCTGGAAAGGAAATAATCAGAAGTCAGAGCACAAATATTTCATTACATGAAAAGAAATAAATTAGTATTTACTTCAGAAAGTATGTGGTTGTGCATGTGTGTGTGTGCACGTCCACACGTTCATGTGTGTATCAGTTTTGTTTATAAAAGCTTTGTAATTCCCTTAATATTCAAAAGAGATTACTAAACCTTTAATATCCAGGGAGTCTGGACCTTTTATTGGAAGATACCAATTATTATGTATGGAGATCTACAGGTACATGCCCTCTGTTCCCTAGAATCTGTTACACATTTAGATTTCTTTTTTATATGTTAGATACTATTTCACTTTAATTTTTATTTCAATAATTTTGGGGAAACAGATGGTATTTGTTTACATGGAAAAGTTCTTAAGTGGTGATTTCTGGGTTTTTGTTTCACCCAAGCAGTGTACACTGTATCCAATGTGTAGTCTTTTATCCCTTATCCTCCTCCTACCCTTCCCCCCAAGTCCTGAAAGTCCATTATATCATCCTTATGCCTTTGTGTCCTTATAGCTTAGTTCCCGCTTACAACTGAGAACATATGATATTTGATTTTCCATTCCTTAGTTACTTCACTTGCAGTAATGGTCTCCAACCCCATCCAGATTGCTACAAATGGAGATGCCATTATTTTGTTTCTTCATATGGCTGAGTAGTACTCCATGGTGTGTGTGTGTGTGTGTGTGTGTGTGTGTGTGTCTGTGTGTGTGTGTGTGTCTGTGTGTGTGTGTGTGTGTGTGTTTATTTACATAATCTCACATTTTCTTTATCCACTTATTGGTTGGTTTGCCAGTTCTTGCTAGTGATTCTCAATTGAGAGATGTAACAATTGATTTCTTCTTGCAGAATAATTCTCTTCTGCAGTTCGTTTTTTAATTTGTTGATTATTTACTTGGCCAGGCTTAGTGTTTTTTTAAGGGAAATACTTATTGTAAATAATGAACAAATTTAGAACCCTGGGGCAAGTGAAAGCCGCTGCAATATAATCTTATTATCAAATTCTATTCTTTACCACTCACAATTGTTTTATTCCTTGGTCATGCTATTTCTATATAGAGATTTAATATTGCTTTTTTAATTTTAAAAGATAACAACATGTATAAAGAATGAGTATATTTAATGAGACTTTACTTATCAACCAAATCAGATTATAGATAAATTAATGTTACTAAAATATTGTGTGTAAAAGTTACTAAAGACACTATAGCTTGTATAAGTTTTGAAAAAAAACTTGAAAAAATAACAGAATCTATAATAAAATATACTAACCCAGTAGAAATGTATTTTACTCTCTCAATACTTAATTCAGAAATCTATGTGCCATTATATAAATTATGTGAGATTAAAACAAAATGCTACTATTTAGATTGCATGTTCCTCTTCCTATAATTGTGCATTCCTTTTTATGTCAACTCAAATATCTTAGTTTTTACAAAGTCTCATTGAGACAACATCTTTTCAGGAATTTGTTATTTTTAAAATTACTTACAAAAAATAAAATAAAATTATGTCCAGCATTTTGCTTTTTTAATGTTACCAGCTCATTTTATAAGAAGGATTCTGAAACCATTTAGAGAAATCACTCAAAAAATTACATAGGTTTTTAAAGGTTGAAATTGTAAACCTCTTGACTTCCTGTCACACACTTGAAAAGTTATTTCTTTTTCCTGTTCCTTTCCCTTTCTCTCCTTCTTGAGTTTCCTTCCTTTTCCTTTTATTTTCACTTCAAAAAATAATTAAGTCCGGGCACATGATAGACACTGAGTGTAAGTTTTTGAACGAATGAATGACAATATGTCATTATCCTGTTGCCGTGGAATCATTTTTATTAGGATGTATTATGAATCTGGCAAAACAGAGTAAGAAAAGCAAAAGGAGATTGTTGGATTGCGAACAGCCCTGAGTTATCATAGAATAGTTGTTCAAAAAATGTAGAACTCAAGAAATATAATATTTTCATGTCATTATACATAATTATACAGAGTTTTAGTTGCTTAAAATGTTAAACAGGCATTCATTGATGGAAAACAAATGTTTGCATGTCTTAGTGAATATATCTTCAGTAAGTTGTTTTAAATACTTTAACAAAATAGATAATGGGCTATAGCTCCTTTTGATATTTAGCTTTTGTAAGTTTGTTTTTTTATATGGTATATTTTAATACAAGCTCCCAGATAGGGAAATGTATCTATATATACTATTTTATTATATTGCAGTGGGTACTCACCATCAATTTTTTGACACTGTATTTAGTCATCAATGGCTCTTCAAATATAAAATTTAGTAGTCTCTTCAGTAATTTTTATTAAAAATCTGTTTATAATTTATAGTTGTATTTAATGACAGTATTTTATATTATTTACTTATCTTTAAAGAGTATTTTTTAATAAGAAAATTGATAGGAAGGTATGGGGAATTCCCTTATATTCTTCATCTTTCCTCCTCCTCCCCTCACTTTCTCCTACTATTTACATCTTGTATTAGAATGACACATGTGTTATGATTGATGAAACAACATTGATACAGTATGATTAACTAATGTTATCAGCAACCTTAGGATTCACTCTTTATGGTGTACATTCAATAGGTTTTTACAAACGTCTTGGAACTTGTGTCCATCATTACAAAGTCATACAGGATCGTTTCACTGCCCTAAATACCCCTTGCTCCACCTATTTATCCTTTCCTTACTATGAACCTCTGGCTACCAATTATCAGTTCATTGTCTCCATAGTTTTGCCTTTTCCAGAAAGCCTGATAATAGAATTTATACAGTATAAACCTTTTTCAGATTGGCATTGTTCACTTAGCAATATATTTTTAAATTTCTCCATCTCTTTTCCTAGCTTGATAGCTTATTTCTTTTTATGGCTGAATAATCCTCCAGTGTATGGATGTGCCACAGTTTATCCATCTTGGCTGCTTCTATGTTTTGACAGTTATAAGTAAAAATGCTACAAGCATTCATGTGCAGGAGTTTCACATTATTTGTGTAAATAACTATGATTATGATTATTAGATTGTGTGCTTTAGCTTTGAAAGAAACTCAGTGTTCCAAAGTGGCTCCATCCATATCCACCAGCAATGGATAAGAATTCCTGTTGCTCCACATTCTTGTCTCCAGTATCTATTGTCAGTTTTCCTCCCTCCCTCCTGCCCTCCCTCCCTCCCTTCCGTCCTTCCTTCTATTATTTGGCTTTTCTATCTCTCTATATTTAATTGATCATTCTCTCTGTAAAACTGTCCTCTGTAATCCATGACAACACTTCATTTTGCCCTACAGACACTACTTCTAGTTCTCTTTAATGCAATGCCTTCCCTCTGAGATCTCATAAATATATATGTTCCTCAACATGTCATCATAGGAACTCTTCTTCACTCCTCATAAACCATTCCTGAGAAAGTGCATATACAAAAATGACTTCACCTAACGCTAATACAGACTCATACATAATCTGCAGTGGGTGTCTTTATCTGACACTTTTCCTCAAACTTTACATGTAATTATCAAATTCATCATATTAGATTTTCCATCAAACTTATGTCTTGATTATGGCACTTCTTTCTGTCAGAAACAAGCCAGGAACACACTTGCAAACTGACAATAATTCTTATGCCTCCTTCTTCATTTCTTGTATCTGACCATTAAATAAGATCTGTGGATGTAACCTTTTAATTACCTATTTTTTGTATACCATCCTCTCTATTGTTGCTTGTATCACTCTAATAATATTTTAGGTCATATTTATGCTTTGCTCAGCTGGTTACTCATTGTCTTCAAAATAAAATCACATCTCAGCATGCCCTATGTTTTCATATTTAATATATTTTTTGTGATCTTTATTTCCTAGCATTGCATCTTATATTTTAGAAACATAGATGAATGTGTAACTTTTTAAATAGGCTCTTAAAATATTTTTTTTCATATTGTTCCGACATCCTAGAATGACCTTCCTTGTTTGTTCATTTGGCTGCTCTAACAAAGCACCATAAACTAGGGTTGGCTTATAAACACAGAAATTTGTTTCTCACAGTTCAGGAGGCTGGAGAGTTTAGTATCAAGGCAAGATTCAGGGCCCAGTGGGGGCCTGAGTCCTGGTTCATGGATAATATCTTCTATCTGTGTCCTAATGTGGTGAAAGGGCAAGGCAGCTTCCTGAGGCCTCTTTTATATGGACAACAATCCCATTGAATGAGGACTCCACCCACAGGACCTAATTATATTCCCAAAGCCCTGCTTTCTAATACCATCGCTTTGGTGATTAATTTCAACAGATGACTTTTTGTGGGGACACAAACAATCAGACTATAACATCTTCTGTATTTAGTGCTAAAGTACCAAAATCTTTATTTCTGTAACAATTTATGCAAGCATTGTTACTTCATCAAGTCTACCCTTTCTTAAAACAGTTATCTAGCATTTACACTACATTTTTTCTGACCTTGTATTGTTGCACGAGAATTTATCACATGTTGTCTGTCTACCTGTCTCTTTACTATGTTGTAAACACTTGAAGGCAAAGATCATGTTTTCTCAACTATGTATACAACAAGCAGCCTAATTTTTTGTGGAATGAGTGAAAGTAAATGATATAATAAGAAGTGACCTGAAAGATTTGATTTAGTCAATGTCACAAAATAACTTTAGCTTTAGGGCAGTTTAGCTTATTGTATTTTTATCTTATAAAGAAAAATAAAGAAAAATGCATGCAATTAGAAAGAAATACTTTGAAAGGTTTTGCCCTTTTCTTGTTTGAAAGGGCAAAGATGATATGTACTTCATACAACTTGTGAAAGTGAAAATATTTCTTTCATGGACAGAGAAAAATGTGACTGGTTTGTTTTCTTACAAAAAACAAAAAAAAGAAAAGAAAAAGGAAAGGGAAGAAAATAATAGATTGTTGGACTGGTGTGAGTAAAAAGAAGTCTTAGAGGAGAAAACTTGAGACAAAATAATTATATATTATTTTAAATAAACTAAATAGATAAAAATTAAATGTGGTGATTCAAAGTAAGTGTATAATTTCAAAAAATATTTATATTAGAGTTGTATTTTTCAGTGAGTGACACTGGGCACGAATATATAAAACTAAATATACACTAAAATGAAATACAGATTGTGATTTTTTGCTTTATTTTTGCTTATGCTTTTGTATAAACTTTGCAGCATAAATACTTTTACCTAAGCTATTAGCACATCACAATAAATTAAAAAAAAAACTTAAAATAGCAGGCTTATGTAGACATTTTGGTTCTATATGGATGGCATTTCTATTTAAAGTTTGCTAAATGTGCCTTTTACTGCAGTATGTTATGGTAAATTAATTATGCATGTATTAATAAACAAAACAGATACTGCCCTTGCAGAGTAGAAGGCACAAAAAGAGGAACAAAAGTACAATTTTATGTTAGATTTCCAGTAAAAAATGATCTACCAAATACTGCTAAGTTCTATTGCCCTGGGACTAAGTTCAACTACCCTGAAGGAAAACATATGTATTTTAGCTAGTGTTAAGAAGACACAGTTTTTCTAAATAATATAGAGAACTGGAAGAAAAAACAAACCCACTCCTGTTAGTTTGTTATACCTCCCTTAAGTGTCCTGGAAAATAAATGGTTGAAAATATTTCAAATTTGACCAAAAATTGAAATTGGAATGTTTTAATATTCTAGGGAAGTTGGTCACAAATACAAAATGTATGCCAATTTGAAAAGTCAATTAATCCATCTGGTTAATTTTGGTTGTGTACATTAACATAATACATAACACAACAGTCTATGTTTGGGATATCCTCTTACGTGCTGGTAGTAACTTCTAATTATCTTCTAGAGATTGGCAAACTGTTTCAGTAAAGGGTCAAATAATAAATCTCTTAGACTTTGTGGACCATTTGATCTGTGTGACAATCATTAACCTCTGCTGGGGTAGCACAAGAGTAGCCATAAATAATACATAACAAATGAGTGTGACTGCCTTCTCATAAAATTTTATTTACAATAACAGGTGGTGGAAGGTATAGTTTGCTGACCCTTGGTACGCATTTCCAAGTCTCCCTTGGAGTGGGAAACAATATCGCTCTCAGTTGAGAATTACTGTTAAAAAGAAACCAGGGCCACTATAGTCATGGCAACCTACTACATTATATTCTGTGTATTTAAAATAGTCTATATTTAACATAGTCTATATTTTAAAGATATATCCTCTGACTAAAGGTGCACAGAGTTTGTGGAATTAAAAACTCAGGATACAAGCACTATGAAGACAAGAAATATTTAGTTAGTATTCATCATTCTACCCTCAGCACTTGACATTGTACCTGGCATAGAGTGAGCTACTGTATCAATAATCATTGGTTGAATAAGTGAGTGGAGAAAAGTTTATAAAAATAACTACACTATTATATGGAGGTATATGCCAGTTATTGTCTCCGTCTTTTAAACACACTTTTCTATATTCTTAGATCTTACAAACCACATTTCCCTTGGTTAGATAGCTCCCTGTTAAGTTTATGACAATAGAGGCTGATATACAGAGACCACAAGACTGAAGGAGAAGGAAGAGACATGCCATATCTTTTTAATTTTCTGTTCCTGTGAATATTGCCTTACCAAAGCGTTTTCATCTTGGCAGTGGCGCTTTGTTTCATTGATAGAAATTTCCACAATACTCTTGAAAGTGGAACCACAGACTCCACTACAGAGGCACCTTCTCAGACATTTGAGTTCCAGCTTGAAGGCCTCCTCCTCCAAGTTTCTTAAGATTCAAACATTTCAACCTCTTTCTTTTGTTCCTCCAACCGTAAGAATATAGCTGCTTTCCTACCTAAAAAAATGTCTTCTCGTACTTTTTTGTATTTTCAATTATTTTGGTAACTAGTTAACAAATTTTTATGTTAAATTATCTTTGCTAAAGTAATTGCTATGATTTCTACACCCAGAGTGAACTCTGAATGTTGGAAGTTACAGCACAAATATGCAGAGGGAAGAGCAAATACAAAAACATGAATGCCAGGAGAGTCCAAACGATTTAATTAAAAGATGATTCTTAATTTTTTCTTGAAAAATTTACAGGTATTTGTCAGACTAATCATGTAAGCCATAAGGGCATCTGAGGAAAAGGAGAATGAGACTCCTGAACAAAAACACGGAGAGAAGAAATAATCTGGTAAACTTAGAGAATATGACAATGGTATGGTAGTTGGATGGGAGAAGTTAGTGTGAGCACAAGCATCCTAGGAGTATATGACATTAGATAGTCTGAAGTACCAATCATTCATTCAGTCAGTGTGCTAGTTTTATGGAGTAAACAAAATAGAAAATGTTCCCAAAGACATGGCATTTTCAGTCTGCTGTGAAAGACTGACATTAAATAATTGATTTGACAAATATATGCAAAATTAAAAATCATTAAAAAGGAATAAAAATTCAGAAAGCTGGAATGAGGAATTCCTAAGAAAACTGATTTAATGAGTGGAAGTCATTTTTGACAATGTGACATTAAAACTAAGTCCCAAATAAGAAAGAATTGGCCAGAATTCGGTAAGGGGAGGAGAAGGAAGGGAGTTTGCTATAACTTTGGGCTGTATCCTGTGGCTTGATTGAGAGATTAAGGTAGGGAAGTTTCATGGCCTCAGTTAGGTTTTGAAAAAGTTTTCTTGGGAGTAGAAAGGATACATTGAAAGGAACCAGATGTGCTCTCCAAAAACCACGTTGTAGGCAATTGATGATGAGAGGTTGATGGACTTTTGCAGTGTAGGCAGACAAAACGGGAAGCCTATGAGTGCAGTTCTGGAGATTCTGGAGTACGGATAAGAATGTGGACGATGCAGAAGGAGAAAAATAGCTGTAACAACTAAATTTCTGAATTTGGTGATGACATTAAATAATGCTCTTCACCAAGATTAGAAGTATAAGTGATCTGTGCTACTGTAATGAACAACAACAACAAAAAAAGAAGTAGAAGTGAATAAAGGGTAAAGTGCTTATTTTCAAAGTTAGAGATATGTGTATTACATAAAATTAGTCATTTATTTATACTCAATTTTATATTTTGCTGTGTCCTCTCAACTTGAGTTTTAATGGCAGAGGGAGGTGTTTTAAAATCTCTAAATGTGGTTACAGATCGTATATTTTTATTTGGAATTCTGATAAGTTTTATGTAATTTCATATTTTGCTTTTTGTTACATATGAATTTAGAATTATTGCATACAATTAATCCAAAATCCATTCACCAGCTAACATCACTAATTTTTTTCTGTTATTATAAAATCCCTATCAGTCTACTTGAGCCACTGTCCTCTTTGCTTTTCTTGGGATATGTCTAGCTCCTTGTTTTGACCCTGTGCAAATACTTCTCCCCGGTCTTTCTAAACATTGTTTATCATCCATGACTTTCTTGAAGTGTCTTTGCAAAGGTCAACTTACTGAAGAAATCTTTTCTCTGAAAACCTCACAGAAAATAGCATTTCACTACATCAAAATCCATTCACTTGGGATGTTTTATTTTACTATCTAGCTGTTATCAATGATTTGTTTATTTGTTTGTTGATCCTCATTAGAGTGTGAGCTTCATGACAACCAGAACTATTTATTCTCTATTGGATTCCTGGTGTCTGGCATGTTGTAGGTACTTAGTAAATATTTATTAAAGAACAAATATGAATATTTTAATACTATGCAACAGCTCTCTTTAAGTGCATTAATAGGTTTTGTTTAAAATATATTTTTATCATATTAAAGGAACCCAGTGGTTCTCAACTGGGTGTATTTTGTAATTCAAGAGTCATTTTCTAATGCCTGGCGACATTTTTGGTTGCCAACAGTTGGAGTGGGGGTGGTGCTATAGGTATCCAGTGCATAGAGGTCAAGGATACTGCTAAACAAGCTGCAAGGATGCCACCACAAAACAAATAATTATTCAGTCCAAAATATCAATAGTGCCACTGTTGAGAACCCCTGATATAGCTAATGCCATTTTCAATTTGATTAAAACTTTTTGTATCATTTTGCATTATTTTACTTTCATCCCTTTGCTATCTTATTATTTGAATTTAACTTTTAAAATAATTTCGAGACTTTTATTTTTATATTATAATTGAAAGTGATTCCTCTACATTTGATATATTTGGACTATGTTTTATATGCTAATTGTTTCTTTTTTGTTTTCTTATTTTCTGCATTTTTTTGGTAAAGAGACATTTTAGAGGGTTTAATTACTTTATATTAAATTATACAGACAAAAACGCACATAAGTGTACAACTCATTAAATTTCCACAAACTGAACACAAGCATATGCCCAGACCTCAGATTAAGAAACAGAATATTAAGGGGCCAAGGGAAAACTTGCTTCTTGCCCTCTAAGGGTTCATGAAAACTGAAAAAAAAAAGATTAATAGGAGAAAAGACACACAAATTTATTAACATGCATGAGAGCTATACAAAATATCAGAACTCAAAGAAATGGCCAGATGGCTGACATTTTTATACCATCTTGAAGTTACAAAAACAATGGGGGCTGGGAGCACAGCTGAACACAGTTTATGAAATCAGATTTCGGGGGCAGGATAGGAGATGGGAGAAAAGAAGGGGCTTGGCTAGGAAACGTGGTCCTGTTATGTAGAAAACATCTTACAGGTAGCAACCGTCAGGGAGAATGGATGGTTAATGTTTTTTCAGACCTTTAAAGATGATAGACTCAGATCTTTTCTAGATCCAGACAGGGAAGGCCTCAGAGAAAGCCCGGCTACTTCAATGCAGGTTCCCTACAGATCCAAATCTCTCCCACAAAAGACAACTTTTCAGAGATATCTCTGTTTGCAGACCCTCTGAACAGCCATTTCGTCAAAGAAGTATATTCTGGGGTGAAATACTTTGGTCTCCTTCAATCACTGTCACTCCAGAAGCCCCATCATCTTCCTTCTAGTCTTTAGACACAAGAGGAACCATTCATCAGGTTTCTAGCAGCACAGATGAGAGTTGTTGTTTTTTGTACTTTAGATGCATAGATTTATACGGTATGTACCCTTCAAGGTCTGTTTTCTATTAAATATTATGATTGTGAGAGTCATCTTTATTTTTTTAGTGTGGTCGTAGGTTGTCTGTTCTTGTTATTGTATTTTACTTGTGAATATACTCCTGTTTTGTTTACTTATTCAGTCTATGATTGCTGGGTGTGCTGGTTAGTTTTAGGTGTTGACTGTATAAAGAAATGTCTAGACAGCTAGTAAAGTGTTATTTACCTATGAAGGTGTTCCTGGAAAGACAGGCCTGTGTGTCAGTGGACTGAGTGGGTAAGATCTGCTTTGGCTGCGAGCCCAGATTGAACAAAAAGGCAGAGACAGAAAGAATTTTTGTTCTCTCTCTTCCAGAGCTGGGAAGGCCTTCTTCTCCTGCCTTTGGATATCAGAACTCCAGGTTCTCTGGCTTTTGAACTCTGGGACTCACATCAAAGCCCACTCCCCTAATGCCCCCTTGTTTAGAGTTCTCCTGCAACCTCTACTCTGCTCTATGGCCTTTTACCTTGGACTTAGAGTGATACCATAAACCTCTGGTTCTGAGGCTTTTGAACTTGAACTGAGCTATGCTGTAGGTTTCCCTGGTTGTCCAGCTTTTAGAAGCATATTGTGGCATTTCTCAGCTTCCATAATCTATCATGTGAACCAATTTTTCTAATAAATCTACTTTCTTCTATTTATCTATTATCTGTTTATCTAACATCTATCTATTTATCTATCTATCTATCTATCTATCTATCTATCTATCTATCTATCTAGTCTATCACCTATCCATCCATCCATCCACCATCCATCCACCCATCCTAGTTCTTCGGGGAACCCTGACTAATAAATATAGCAGGCATTAGAGTAGTTAACACTTTGAGATTATGATGAAGAGTACTTCTATGAACATGAGTATGTTTTATTTGGTAAACCTATGTCCACATTTAACGTGGACTTTGAGTTGCCAATGAATTGATTTTCATCATTTTATTTATCCTATTTTTTGGGTTTAGAGTATATACATTCTATTTAAATTACTTTAGTGATTACCCTTACAATTTTAATATACACAGAATTCTATAGTTAATAATTTTCTCTGTTCTCAAAGCGTATATGTTGTATATCCATTCACTCACCTCATGAGAGATAGCTATTTTTCCTAGTATTTTATTTATATCTTTGGTGTTTTAGCCCTACGAATTAGACATTAGTATATCATTATACATTCAATGTTACCTAAAATTCACTCACATATTGGATATTTTCTTGTATTTCAATTCTTCTGTGTTAAATTTGCTTTTTTCTGAAACTATCTTTTAGAACATTTATTCTCAAATTTATCATATATAAGAATAAACTGGAGGGCTTAATAAAACACAGATTGTTAAGCAACAGCCTACAGTTCTGATTCAGTAGGTCTGGAGTTAAGTCTGTTAATTTACATTTCTAACGAGTTCCCAGGAGATGCAGATCCTGTTGATTTGGCGACCATATTTTGAGAACTACTGCTTTGGAAGTGCTTTCAGTGAGAATCTGTTGATGGTAAATGTTCTAATATGTTGTTGCTTGCTTTTTTCGTTTACTTTTAATTGTCTTCTGTGCCTAGCAGAGTTCCTAACGCAATGTAGGCACTCAAATTTAAATATTAATTAAATGCTGAAACTAAAGAATGATGAAAAATTGATTTTTAAGTATAAAGGCCTCACAAAAATAAGTGATTGGGATTTTTAAACTTCTTGTGAGGTTATAACATTAAACTTAAGCCACAAAATATATGTTCAATATTTTGGAAATAGTTCCTTATGAATTTGCCTTAAAGAGAGAATGCATTCTAAGGAAACACCTAGAGGTTTTCTCATTCTGCACAGAATTACTTGTTTCTTTTTTTTCTCATTCTGCACAGAATTACTTAAATATTTCTTTTTTTTCTCGTTCTGCATAGAATTACTTAAATGTTTCTTTTTTTTCTTATGCTTATCTTAAAATTGTGCCTTTTGATCTCTTTTGGGTAATATTTTACATCAGTTATATTATAGAATTCAGAATGCGTAAAAAGTGGGAAAAGATGCAGGGTGAATTTCTTAAGGCAGTGATAAATGGTGGAATCAGAACATGATCAACATCAGCGTTAAATATATAAATTATGTAGATATTCTTACGGATTGTTTTCATTAAAAACAAATTTAATTTTATATTAAGAACTACAGAGTATTTTATAAGTAGGATGTGCAGAAACATTTCTAAAAATGTTTATAAACATAATATGCTTGCAGGGTTTTTTTTTTTTTTTGGTGTGTGTGTGTGTGTGTGTATGTGTGTGTTTGTGTGTGTGTGTGTTTGTATGTGTAAACATTCCCCGAACTTTAAACTTCTAAAAATTCAAGTGTACTAGGACCAAGGATAGGAAGAAATTTGAAGAGAGAAATAATGACACAATGATTTTCTTAAAGGCACACATTAGAGTTACAGGTCAGGACTTTATGGATATTAAGAATCTTACGGAGGGGCACAGTGGCTCAACTCTGTAATTCCAACACTCTGGGGGGCTGAAACAGGAGGATCATTTGGGGCTAGGAGTTCAAAATCAGACTGGGCAAGACCCCATATTTACAAAGAATTAAAAAATTAGCCAGGCATAGTGGTGTGCACCTGTAGTCCATGCTCCTAGGGAGGCTAAGGAAGGAGGATCATCTGAGCCTGGGAAGTCAAGGTCACCAGTGAGCCAACATCACACTACTTCACTCCATCCTGGGAGACAGAGCAAGACTCTGTCTCTCCCTCTAAAAAAAGAATTCTCTATTAGATTATTACTAAGCTACCTGATTGAGAAACTATTGAAGAGAGGATAATTTTAACAAAGACAACCTCTTATCCTAATTTAAATATGTTCATGTAGTTATAGCCCAATTATCTATGTAGACTTTATTGCTATTACATGATAATTATTTTACTATCAAACTGAAATTTCTACATATTACATTGTTGTTGTTAACCAAATTAATTTTAAACTCATTGCATTAGAATATAATCATAATTATTAAAATTGCTATACATCAGTTACAATTTACTAATGTGTTATGAAATTTTGTATAGTTATTAGAGTAACTATTTTATACTTTAGAAGAAAGAATTTCAAAATAATATAGCAGTTTTTTTTCTCATTTGTCATGTAGAACTACTTAGCAGCTAGTTAACAGAATGAACAGAAACGATGAAGTCATTCTGAATATTGTTGAAGTATTTAAACAGAATTTATAAGAACAGAGATAATGATAGTAGGATGAAGAGTCTAATATAATGTGAGATTCAAGAATTCAGTGGCAAAAAGAAATGGTAGAAAAAATTATGTGCCTTGTGCTTCCAACTGAAGGGAATTATAGACTTAAGCCTATTAGAAAGTGAGATATAACCAGGATCATAATAAGAAAAGTATAAAATGGATCATTTAATAAATTTTACTCAATAGTTAATTCTTATTTTATCAGTATTTGTTTTGTACTGATATATTAATGAGAATTATTAGAATAATTTATGGAGTTTATAAATTTGTAAAGGCTTTAGCTCTTTTGTTATTTTCACTTACAATACTTAATTTCATTTGGTAATCATTTGGTAAGTATATCTTATTATGGCGTCATTAACTGTTGCAATTTTTTCTTGAAGTTTGTTTTAATGTTTTAAGAATATTTTCACCAAAATATATGCTAACTCTAAAGCAGTCAATATGTTAGTTTTTTTTCTTTACCTCCTCTTATTCTTCCTCTTCTTTCGCCTTCCTTCTCTTTCTCCTTTTCTTTCTATTTGATTAATACTTCAGTTTGAATTTTTCTATTGACCTGACATATGGAGGCTATGTATGCAGTCACCTCATACGTAAAATAGTCTTCACCCAAAATTTACATAGGTAAGAGGAGCATGGGAGAATCCATAGCAAATTGGAAAGTGAAGAATCTCTTTGTTGGTACAGTTTATATTAAAATCACACCTTTATAATTTAGTTCGTCAAATAGAATTTGGTAGTACCAAAACAAAAAATGAGTTTATGAAAGAAACCTACTGTGATAATTTACTTTTTAAAAGTTTTCTCTTTGTTTAATTGGTACATAATAATTGTATATATTTATAGGTCACAGTGTGATGTTTCAATACATGCATATGATGTGTAATGTTTAAATTAGGGTAATTTGCATATTGATCACCTCAAATATTTATTATTTCTTTATAATAAGAACATTCAAAATTTTCTCTTCTAGCTCTTTTGAAATACCCAATATATCATTATTAACTGTTGCCATCCTACCGTACAATGAAACCATGAAACACTAGAACTTATTCCTCCCAACTAACTTTGTACCCAATGACAAACCTTTCCATATTTATCCTCTTCCCCTATGTTCTCACCAGCACATGGTACTCACTGTACTATTCTCTACTTCCAGGAGATCGATCTTTTTATATTCCCCATATGAATGAGCTCATGCTGTATTTATCTTTCTGTCCCTGGCTTATTTACATAATATCATTCAGGCTCATTCATGTTGCCACAAATAACAGGATTTTATTCTTTTTTTAAAGGCTGAATGGTATTTCAATGTGTACTTATACCACATTATCTTTATACATTCATCTGTTGATGAACATACAGGTTGACTATCCTGGCTATTGTGAATAATACTGCAGTGAACATGGTAGAGAATATATCTCCCTTAAATATTGATTTCATAGGCCTTGCATATATATCTAGTAACAGGATTGCTATATCTTATGTTTGTTCAATGTGTAAGTGTTTTAGAAACTTCCAGCCAGGGGTGGTGTGTCAGGACTGTAATCCCAGCACTTTGGGAGGCTGAGGTGGTGGATCACGAGGTCAGGAGTTCAAGACCAGCCTGGCCAACGTGATGAAACCTCATCTCTACTAAAAATACAGAAATTAGCTGGACATGGTGGCGCATGACTGTAATCCCAGCTACTCGGGAGGCTGAGAATTGCTTGAACCAGGACCTGGGAAGCAGAGGTTGTAGTGAGCTGAGATCATGCCACCGCATTCCAACCTGGGCTACAACATAAGATTCCATCTCGAAAAAGAAAAAAGAAAGAAAGAAACTTCCATAATATTTTCCATAATGGTTGTACTAATTTTTATCCCTCCTGACAGTGTATAGTTTTCTTTCTTCACATTCTTACCAGCATTGCCTTTGTTATTTCTTGTCAGTTTGAAAATAGCCATTCTAACTGGCATGAGACAGTAGTTTATTGTGGTTTTGATTCGCATTTTTCTGATGATTAGATATATAGAACATTTTCTCATGTACCTGTTGGCTGGTCGTATGTCCTTTTTTGAGATATGTCTATTCAGATCTTTTGCCCATTTCTAAGACAGATGATGGTGATGATAATAATAATGATAATTTGCTATGGGGTTGTTTGAAGTTTTATATATTCTGGATATTAACATCTTGTCAGGTGAATAGTTTGCCAATATTTTCTCCCATTCTGTAGTTTATCTCTTTGCTATGTTGATTGCTTCCTTTGCTGTGCGGAATCTTTTTAGTTTGATGTAATCCCATTTGCTTGCTGTTGGTACCTATGCTTTTGAAGTTTTATCCAGAAAATCCTTGGCCACACCAATGTCATGAAGAGATTCACCTGAATTTTCTTATGGTGGTTTTATAGTTTCAGGTTTTACATTTAATTCTAATCCATTTTGAGTCATTTTGAGTTGATTTTGCAAGTGGACAGAGATTAAGGTCTAGTTTCATTCTTCTACATATGGATATCGAGTTTCCCACAGCTGTTTATTAAAGAGACTCTTTTTTTCCCAATGTGTGTTTTTGGCACCTTTGTTGAAGATCAATGGGCTGTAAGTCCATGGGCCTATTGGTGTAATAATTTACTCTTTAAAATGTCATTTATATTTCTTAAGCAACATTGATGATTAATACAATTCTATTAAGTACACGTTTACTGAATCCCTACTAACTACTAGGCATTTTCATAGACACACATGATATAAAAACTAAATAAGATATATTGTTTCAAAGAGTTTATATTTCAGTGAGGGGGAGTCAGACAAAGAGCTATAAGCAAAATGTCCTCTTCGGTCCATGAATACATTCCAAGGGCTTCCCTCTCAAAAGTACTTTTCTTGATCATAGATCAATCTATGTGGTCTATTCTTTTTCTATCCAACCTAATTTAAGTGTCTCGAAGGAGCTAGCTTAACTTCACTTACACTCTGTTATCTCTCGATAATTCCTTTGATCACTGACACTTAACTTTTTTCTCCTACATTGTTCTTAAACTGGGAAGAATAAAATCACTAATAACATAGTAATTGCCAAAGTCAATAGACATGTTTTGATCTTTATCTTCATGGACATTTTGCAGTGTTCCATTGTAGTTAATGATTCCTTTCTTTCAGACACCCTTTCCTCTGTTACCTTTATTTTCATGTGTGTGAAAATTGTCATTCAATCTCCTTCATAGGACACCTTTTCTCTGCCTTTTCCTCATATTTTGGTATTCTGAGTTTCATCCTAAGTTCACAGTTCTTAATAATTTTCTATACCATAACTATGTGAATTTGCCTACTCAAATGGATGCAAGTTCCACACAAATAATAAAAAATTCAAAATCTTTGCCTCTGAACAGATTTCTCTGAGCTTTTAAGTATGATTTCAGTTCAATGTCTACTTGTATTCCTAATAGCTATCTCTATCTAGCTCAACATATTCCAAATTCATCATCTTTCCTTCTTAATCTTATCCTATTTCCCTGGTATTTATCTCAGTGGCATCAAGTTTTTAACTTAATCATTGAAGCTGGAAATTAAGAACTGTCTCTAAGCTACAATATCCTTTTAATTTTTATTTTTTTGTGACGGAGTCTCCCTCTTGTTGCCTAAACTTGAGTGCAGTAGTGCAGTCTCTGCTCACTGCAACCTCCACCTCCCAGGTTCAAGCTATTCTCTTGCCTCAGCCTCCCGAGTAGTTGGGATTTCATGCATATGCCACCATGCCTGGCTAATTTTGTATTTTCAGTAGAGACAGGGTTTCTCCATGTTGGTCAGGCCAGTCTTGAACTCCCGACCCCAGGTGATCCACTCCCTCTTGGCCTCCCAAAGTCCTGGGATTACAGGCGTGAGCTACCTCACCCAGCCTATAATACCCTTTTTTTTAAAAAAATCATCACACTGTGCCTAGCTACTCACCAAATGTTTCTACACATTTCAAGTCACTCCCGATAGAATCAGTAATATCTGCCTTGAACACTAAAACTCTTCAATGTAAACATATTCTTGTTTCTTCATATTTATCCTCTATGCTCTTGTGCATTTAAAATGCAAACTTGACAATATACCTGATAAAACCTTTTTTTGAGTAAAAGCTTTTTTCCCTATACATTTAACACTATAGAATCCACATTCCTACCTGTAAAGTTAACAGTTAAATGAATGTCTCTTTACTCTCCAGCCGCATATTTTGCCATTTCCAATCACACAGTGTTTGAGGGGAAAAACTACACAAACTCTGTCTTTCCTTTGCTCTCGCACCCAGGCCCAAAGGTAGCATTTAAACCAGCACTAGGCAAAGGGGAATCACCTATCCCAGTGGTCCTTGAGCTCCCACAAGCTCAAGGAGGTTTGTGGCCAAAGTGCCATATACATAAATAAAATGAATTTGATTTTTTTATATGGCAAAAGATGGGTGGTCTTAGACTTAAATCTAAGACCTCAAACTATGAAAGACTTAAATTTAAGAACTCAATCTATGAAGACTTAAATCTAAGACCTCAAACTACTACAAGAAAATGTCCATAACATTGCTCCAGACAAAAGTTTCTTGAGCAATACACCACATGCACAGACAACCAAAGCAAAAATGAACAAATGGGATCACATCAAGTTAAAAAGCTTCTGCTCAGAAAAGGATACAATCAACAAAGTGAATAGACAACCCACATAATGGGAGAAAATATTTGCAAACTAATTGCTGACAAGTGATTAATTAACAAGAATATATAAGGAGCTCAAACAACTCTATAAGAAAACAATTAATAATCCAATCAAAAATGCCAGAAGATTTGTATAAACACTTCTCAATAGAAGACATACAAATAGCAAACAGGCATGTGAAAGGGTGCTCAATAGCACTGATCGTCAGAAAAATGCAAAATCAAAACTACAAAGAGATATCATGTCTCTCCAGTTATAATGACTTATATCCAAAAGATAAGTAATAGCAAATGCTGGCAAGTATGTGGAGAAGAGGGAACTCTTGTACACTGTTGGTGGGAATGTAAATTATTACAAAACTATGGAGAACAGTTTGGAGGTTCCTATAAAAAAAAAAAAACAACTAAAAATAGAGCTACCATATGATCCAGAAAACCCACTGCTGGGTACATACCCCAAAGGAAAGCAAATCAGTGTATCAAAGAGATCTGGACTCCTATGATTGTTGCAATCTGTTTACAATAGCTAAGATTTGGAGCAATCTTAGTGCCCATCAACAGATAAATTGATAAAGAAAATGTGGTACATGTATACAAGAAGTACTATTAAGCCATAAAAATAATGAGATCCTGTCATTTGAAACAACATAAATGGAATTGGAGATAATTATGTTAAGTGAAATAAGCCAGGCACAGATTGACAACCATTTGCACGTTCTCACTTATTTGTGGTATCTAAAATCAAAATAATTGAACTCATGGACACAGTAATTAGAAGCATAGTTATCAGATGCTGAGAATTTTAAAGGGAAGTTGGAGGGAAGGTGGGGGAAAGTTATGAGTCCAAAAAATTAGAATGAATAATATATCCAATTTAATTGTGCAACAGGATAACTATAATCAATAATAATTTAATTACACATTTAAAAATAACTAAAAGTGTGTATTTTGATTGTTCATAAAACAAAAGACAAATGCCTGGGAGAATGAATAAAAAACAAATTTAATATCCCAGCCTGAATGTAAAAGTGATTTTATAGCTCCAGAGCTTATCCCCCTTACCAAATACTAGGATTAAGCAAGTCACTGTGTACTAGAGTGACCAGGTTCTCTTCCTCACTGCCAGGGATTCCTAGCCAGTCTTATTACAATGCTGGGTACTTGGAACCAACTGCTGGAGGGATGAGCCGAGGACAGACAGGGTGACCTCAACTCTCTGGCATCTGTGCACTGGGCCTCCACATAACCTACACATAATCCAGTAGCCTCACAGCAGGGGACCCAGGTCAGGGCCCACAGGCCATGTGCTTTCCTGCTTTCTCATTGTGATCTCACTGAAGATTTCAGAGCCTTTACTGCTTCTAATGTGGTCTTGACTGAAAAACTGTCCTCTCACCCCCAAAAAAGAACTACATGTTGAATTAGGGCCAGAAACCTGACATGTCCAAACTCAGTTGTTAATCTTCTCAATAATCCTCTCCATCTCATTATCTTCCGAATTGTAATGAATCAAATCTCATTTTGTCAGGTACTTATATTAAAAACATTAATTTTTCTCATACATTCTTTTATGACTCTTCCCTTGGTATAATTTCAAGCTACATTGACTTTCTCACTGTTTCTAAAACAGGCCAATGACCTCCTGTTTTCAGGGCTTTTGGTTTTCCTATTTCCTCTTCTTTTATCCTAGATATCTTCATGGCTTACCTCCTTCCATTCTCTATTTCAAATAACATTTTGTTAGACTGTTCCTGGACACAAGTTTAAACTAGAGCTAATTCTCCCACATTTCCTATTCCCTTCTTTTGTTTCAGTTATTTTCTCAACATGTACCACTACTTAACATGATGTACTGTTTGATTATTGTATGTCTTTTTACTGGAATTGGAATATAGGCTACATGAAAGGAAATATTTTTTTCTTATGATCCATAATATATGTCTAGTGTTCACAACAGTACGTGACACATGAAATATGGCTTATAAATATTTACTGAATAAAATAAATGGACCTTAAAAATTCTATTATTTCATTTTCTTTGTTCCCCAATCCCCTTTTGTGTTCTAAACTTTTCCCATTGTTTATCTTTATATAATTTTTGCCTTCTTCATTAAGGGAAGGCAAAAACATCTCTTTAGTGTTGGTACTATATTGTCTTCAAATTATCTCCTCCTTAAAATTAGGTTTAAGGTACCTAGTTCAAGGAGATTATTATTTGCTCGTGTCACTTTTTGCAAGAAGATATTTTTAATAATATGAATCCATCCTATAGAATTAATTTATTCAATATAATGCCTGGCACATACTTAATAAATGTTGTTTTATGAGTAAACAATAGAAGACTTTTATAATATTTTCATTTTCCCCAAATTTATAACAGAAAATAGACTCATTACTCTTCTCCTTTACTGTAAATACTGCTCAAATATTTGGAGTTACCTGTATCTTATTCTTCCCATATTTAATTTCTTATACCTTTAAACATAAATTAAACCTTAAAACTTAAATCATGTTTGCTGTTCTCTTTATTCCTTCTTTTTGAATAGTTCTGATGATGAGGTTTTTACAAGCTGCTCATAGTATATGGGGTCTCAATGGTTACTCTGACGTCCTGGTAATATAAAATTCTCCTTAATAACCAACATGTTTTTATTTATGATATTAATATTTACAAGACAATAAACAACAGCAGCAAAATGTAGAATATATTTGATTCTAGTTCAGAGTTACACATACAAATGTTCCAAAATGCACCATAAATGGAAGGCTGAGTTCATTTTTAAAAAGCTTATTGGTGAAAGACTTGAAGGAAGCATGAGAGGCATAAATGGGATGCTTCAATGGGGCAGAGCAGGGAGGAATTAACTGAACATTCACATTCATAATGGAGAATTAATACAGGTCAAAAATTATTATATTTCAGAGAAGAAAGAGTAGAATCTACAGAGTTATTATTGCTTTACGGATGCCAATTCTTGACCTGTGGGCTAGAACACATGCTATTATTTCTTTCTGAATTATAGTGAGGTTAGAATGTATGCATAATGATTCATGAGGAATCTTTAATGATTTTTAAATACATCTAAATAACAAGTAGTACAAATTTACTAAAGAATATGTTCCATCATTAAAGACTCTTGTAGAACAATCCTATGTGGATATATTTAAGACAATTGTAATTTGTTGAAATTAATCCTCTTATTCAGGGGAGATGAAAGCTGATATAAAGGTCCTTTTTTTCTGTTTAATTAGTCCTTGTTCCAAATCCTCCACATAGCCCTGAAAAATCTATTTGTACATTAGTAAAATCCAGTAAAATTAAGGGGTGGAGATGAGGGATTGGAGGAACTAAACCCTGTAAAGAATAGGCGTTAGGAGAATAGATAATAGTGTCATGGATCTTTCTAAAAGTCACTGTATTTTGGTGTAGAGGATGCTTTGAAGAGGAATTGGCATATAACCAGTCCTCACTCAATTTTGGGTTAAGGGTGATAGATATGTGCTTATACAACTATTGATTAAGCTTTTAAAAGGTATAATGTTACTAATTTCTTGTTAACACTTTCCTTATGTTTCACGTTTTAAAACATGCAGCTAAATTACAAATTCCTGGATATAGGGGTGATAATTTATGCTAATTTTTTTCTTTTGTCATTTACAATGGAGCACATATCATCCATAGCAGAAGCTAAATATCTCATGAATCATGAATTCTACACTAGATGGCTCTGAATATTAATTTAAAGCAAACATTAAGCACTTTCCCTTTCATCCTACATAATTAAAATTTGTAAGGATGAACAGTATTTGGAAATCATTGGTGTATTTTACATTTCTTACATTCTCAGATCTTACAGGTAAGTTTCCCAGGAACCAGAAGCCATCCTCCAGAGAACTACTGCCTGCAGCTACTTTTATAAATTTTACTTCTCCTGGGGAAGTACAACACAGTGCAATGCATTACTCTACAAGATTTGTTGTAAAGAACATTTAGCATTTTCAAGATAAGTTTTTATTCCAGACACATCTTCATAAGCCCTTCCACTTTTCCAAGGGCAAAAAGTGCCTTGTATTTATGATGTTTTGCATGCTTTAGAACTCAACTGTAAGAAATCTATTTATTTTCAAGGAAAAAGCAAAATAACAGAGTGATTAGGAGATACACTGAATAAATGCAGCAGCAAAACATTATACCAAGGACTACAAGTCTGAGAAAGAAGGAATGAGAGGTAGAGAGAGACACAGAGACACAGAAAGAGAGACACAAAGAGAGAAAGAATAAAACAGATACTTGTGCTAAAAATACTAAAGATAAATTTAAAATTGTATACATGAAATGTTTCAAGAGAATAGATCCTAAGTAATCTCATTACAAAATAAATGGTAGCTGTGTGAGGTGATAGACATGTCACTTAGCTTGACTGTGTTCATCATTCCCAATATATATCAAAACATTACCTTATTTACTTTAATAAATACAATTTGTATATGTCAAGTATACCTCATAAAACTAGGAGGAAATTTAAAAACATATATCTCTCTTTCCCAAAACAGAGTAAGAACTGTACCTTTTGGATAAAAGAGTAGACTTTATAGGATGACATATGTATATAGGTTTCACCAAAGGAAGATATTTCTCTATGTCTCAATTCAAACACTTTCTAAATCTCTAGTATAGAAAGCCTTTGACTCTGTGCTGTTGCCACTGAATATTGATTTTTTGGTACTGTTCAACAAAAATCAGTTAGAAGAACAAAAGCTATCCACATCTTGACAACAATTATGATCTCAAAATTCTAATGTGATTTCTTTAAATTTCGTGTATTCAAAAATTGGAACAAAAATGTACAATTCACTTGGAAATCTTCTTTATCTATAAATATAACCAGTTGTTTTTTAAATAAAATAACAAGTAATTTTTAAAGTGTTCTACAGCTTCTCCAATCTAGTTTGTCTTCCACTTGGTCCAAATACAGCAAAAAGAGATTTTATTATATCCTAAATGAAGATCTACAGAACTTCAGTGGTGAGTCAAGTTAAAGTATGAGTGAAGAATCCTGGGAATGGTATGGTTTGCATAAGGGAATGAACAGATTACAGAGCTAAAATTGTATTAAAAGGCAGTTTCGTCCAGAAGGAGGCTTGAGATGAGAAACTTGCTCATTTGTTTTGAAGTCATCTCCAATGTCCCTGCATTTTGCCATAAGAATTTACAAGCATCTTTAGGCTTCTGGTTGCTCTGGAGAGCAACATTTGTGAACTTAAGAACATAGAGAAGTTCAATTGTTACAGAAGGGAAAAAACATTGAATTATTCTACAAATGGAATCAATTTATTGACTTCAACTATTGAAAAGAAAGTGATTTAGGGCTAACACAACTGGTTTTAAGCTGTTAGTTAGAAATATTAAAGTTAGAACTTTCTAGTCTGATTCTGATCCTAACCAAATTTATGTTTAAGAAGCTGAAGGAATTCTCGCAGTATTTTATTAGCACCAAAAGAGTATAAAAAACTGTAAGCAAGATGTTACAAGCATTGATGATGACTGTCTTTTGGGAGGTGATGAATAATAGAAAGTTGAGCAAAATTAATATAATGTTGAAATTAAAGTTCATTACTTTATGTTAGAAAATGTATAAAACTCTGATTACTACATATATTTATTAAGCACTTTTTAATATTTGCATATGCACTCTAGAATACTCATAGCTCTAGTATAGGTTCTATCAGCATTTTTTAATCAAGTGTTTGCACAAACAATGATAAGGAAAACGATCAAATGATCGTTGCAAATCACAGCATTGGATGCTTTTCTTATTTTGAATTCTCACAACTATCTGAGTCAAGCATCTGAATCTCCACTTAATAATGGGGAGGAAGGCAACAAATCACACTGCCATGTGTGTACCTATGCAACAATCTTGCATGTTCTTCACATGTACCCCAAAACCTAAAATGCAATAAAAAATTTTAAAAAATAGATGATGAAGCCAACTCTCAGACTGCTTAACTTACTCAATTTTGTAAAACCAAAGAGTGACTAAGAAGCTCTTTACACTTTGTTTGTATGAATCCAAACCTAATTCTTTGTATACAAAAGAACATTGTTTTATAAATAAACAAACAAGTACATGTATTTTTATTTGTTTTCTACTTTATGGCAAGGATAACCATTCCAAGCTACTTATACTACTTACATTTCCCCCTGGTTACACAACAAAATATTTATTTGTATTTACATTCTAGCAACCTCTCATTTGCTGCCCTCTCATATTGGTCTAAGCCTCTGTGAGGAAAATAACTGTTAAGTTGCTATTTACTTAAGTGTTTACCAGCACAGCAATGTTATCATGTCTATTTGAGGCTGTAGCATCATGCTGGTAAGATGCATTTACAAGAAAGAAAGCCAGAATACAATTTAAAAACTTGTAATTCTTTTTTTTTGTCATATTTCTATATTTTACATTTTCACAGTGCAATACACTTGTTTAGTATCTTTTCTTTATGGTTCCTACATAAACTTGATTATCTACATGTTCTTGCAGCATGTGGAAGCCAAAACACACTCATGTTAGGTGACCACCTAACATCACAAGAGGTTTTAAGAATTTAGAACTCAGGCACATCTATGTCACTAAGTAGAGAATATTCAAGGTGGTTTTGCAATTGTAGAATTAAAACTTGAAAGAAAATGCACTGTAAGAAATGGGGTTATGTTCTTAATGTAGCTACAGGCTATAGCTGATGCCTAGTGACATAATTACACAGTATCAGTAGAACAGGACAAAATGATATTGAAATTTTACAAATACTTAATGTCAAAAATTTTTTAAAAAGATATCTGAGCTATAGCCATTATTTTAGAGACTATCTTTAATATTTTGTGGCAGTACCATCCAAATTGAATTATCTTTTAATACCTGAACATTGTAATACCTACAAAGTCTAGAATAATAAGTTTCTAAATGAATGCAGTATAAAAATAAGTATAAAAATATGACACAGTTTTAGATAAAAATACCTTCTAAATAATATAATAAACTAACTTAAAATGTCTAAAGACAATAGCTAAATCAAATGATAGCCTGGTGGCACAAAATAACTTAAAAATTTAAAAATAGCTTTAATATAAAGTTTTAAGATGATTATATTATTTCTATTATTTAAATGAGTTGGAAACATGTCAAAAATACCTATTTTATTTTTGAAAATTTAATTTTACATTTTTAGTTCAGGCAATGCTGTTTATACAATAAATAAAAATATTTATTGCCGTAGGCAATTCATTCTCTGGTGGATAAAATACCTACTTCCTGATGTGGGGCCTCAGGCCCAGCATGATCTTATCCCTCTTGGTAGTTTTAGTTTCATTTTCTATTTTGGATCACGTTACATGTTTAAATAAAAAGCATTCTGCTAGACTACACCAAAAAATTATACTTTCACCTACTTGTTTTTTCTCTCTGTTACACTAATTCAATAAATTCAATAAATTCCTAATTCAATAAATTCAATAAATTCCTACCCTGTCTTGCAATTGGTGTCTTCTGATTCTTGGGGGCAAAATATGCTTTATTTATGTCTTTTTTTTTTCAAGTATAAACTATAGTTTCTGCTTGGGTGTGAGAACATAATAAAATTTTTGTTATATTTGTATTCTGTGATGCTGCATGATGTTCTGGAAAAAGAAAGATAGTGTTTAAATGACCACTACCAAGTATCTTTATTATTATCATTATTATTTTTACAATCAACAATTTCACTAAAAAAGTCCCAGGAAAGTGCCTTTATATTACATTACAGGAAACTGCTAAACTCCTGCAATTGAATCAAAAGTGTGTACATATGAGTATCTGTATTTTAAAGAGTATTTAATAGTTTTTATCAGATTCTTAAAGGGATTGTTACACAAAAATGTTCCAAAAGCCATGGACACATTTTCCCAATGATTTATCAATATGTTATAATTGTCACCTCTTCAGATCCCTCTACCTATAAATAGTTCAGAGTCTTAAATCTCTATAACAAATGATTAACAAATTCTTAAGTTAGATAATTAAGTAAATAAGGCAGAAAAGAGGGAAAAAATGAAAGTAAAATATGAGCATGTTGTTAATGATACAAATGGATTATTCCTGTAAATAATGGGTATGGCTTTCTCTGTTTACTGAACTCTGTCTTTTAAAATTAATTCCTCTAAATGAGAATTTCATAAGATGAAAGACAGAATAATGCTACAAATTTTGTTTTCTCCTACATATGCTAAATGGAATAATAAAGTTTAGAACTTATACTATTAAAAAATCAAAAATTTTTGAAGCACAATCTTTGTTAAAAAGTGGACTTCAGAGGCAGATAAAGAAAACAGCAGTAATAAGTGTGTTCATAACTACTGTGTTCATATGCTTTTGATAGTTTATACTATTTCTGTTACTGAAAGGATATAATTTATTTAAATCTTATTTTTAAAATGAAATATGAGAATAACGTAATTGTTACTTTTACAAAAACTGTCAACTTATTTAAACAGACTTAGTAAATATATGTCTCTAAAATTATTTGTATTTAACTTGATGCAAAAAATTCAAGTATAAATATTAAGGGGAATTATGAAAACCTAGAATTGCTTTTCCTTCCATTCTACCAAAAGTTAACCAGGATGTTGTATATGCCTTTACAATTCTCAAACATATTTTGATGCCACTATTATATAAGTCTACATCTGCCAAAATATACTATTTTTTCATAACTCTCCAAGTTTTAACAAGTGTCTGATACTCTATGTTTAAGTTTTTACCTTGCTTTTTATAATTATCATCATGTTTATAAGCTCATAAATAAATATTGAAACCATAATTTGGGTTCATTTTTTTTGGTTGCAATGTTTACTTTTAAAAATATGCCAATCAGCATTAACCATCCTTCTATCAAAATCATATTTATTTCATATATATTTTTTTAATAATCTCCATAACATTTCTGAAAATATTTTGCTAGATTCATTTCAAGTCTCTTCTCAAAGCAATACAAGCACATTGTTGCATTTAAATATTCCAGATCCACTTTGTCCAATGTTAATTGGTTGTAGGTATGCGGCTTTGTTTCTGAAATTCCTATTCTGTTCCATTGATCTATACTTTTTTTGTTTTTGTTTTTGAAACAGAGTCTCACTCTATAGCCCAGGCTGGAATGCAGTGAAATGATCTCAGCTTACTGCAACCTCTGCCTCCTGGGTTCAGGCAATTCTCCTGCCTCAACCTCCTGAGTGGCTGGGACTACAGGCACACACCACCACATCTGGCTAATTTTTGTCTTTCTGGTAGAGATGGGGTTTTATCATGTTGGCCAGACTAGTCTCAAACTCTTGACTTCAGGTGATCCACCCACTGTGGCCTCCCAAGCATATGTTTATTTGTATACCAGTAACACACTGCTTTGTTTACTGTAGCACTGTAGTATAATTTGAAGTCAGGCAATGTAATGCCTTAGGTTTTGTTCTTTTGCTCAGAATTGATTTGACTATTTGAACTTTTTTAGTTTTATGTGAATTTTAGGATTTTTTTTCCCCAATTCTGTGAAGAATGATGTTGGTAGTTTGATAGGGGATAACACTGAATTTGTAGGTTGCTTTGTGCAGTATGGTCATTTTAAGGATATGATTCTGCTGATCCATGAACATAGATGCTTTCTATTTGTGTCAGCTATGATTTCTTTCATCAGTGTTTTGTAGTCCTTTGCAGAGGTCTCACATCTCCTTGGTTAAATATATTTCTAGGTGGTGGTGTTGCCAGTGTAACTGGGATTGGGTTCTTGATTTGGTTCTCAGCTTAATTGTTATTGGTATTTATAGGGCTGGAAAAACTAAAGAACGGTATGCAGAAGAATGAAACTGGAGCCCTATCTGTCACAATATACAAAAGTTAACTCAAGACAGATTAAAGACTTAACTGTAAGACCTAAAGCTACAAAAATCCTAAAATAAAATCTAGGAAAAACTCTTCTGCACATTGGTATTGACAAAGAATTTATGACTAAGTCCTCAAAAGGAAATGCAACAAAAACATAAATAGAGAAATTGAACTTAGGTAACCTAGAAGGCTTCTGCACAGCAAATAAAATGATAGAATACACATAAACCTACAGAATGGCAGAAAATATTTGCAAATAATGCATTCTACAAAGGGCTAATACCCAGAATGTACAAGAAACTCAAACAACAACACCTAAAAAGACAAAAAAACAAACAAACAAATTAAAAAATAGGAAAGGACATGAACAGACATTTTCCTAAAGAAAACATGTAAGTGGCTAACAAACATATAAAAGAATGCTCAAATCACTAATCATCAGAGAATTACAAGTACAAACTATGATGAGATGCCATCTTCCACTAGTCAGAAAGGCTATAATGAAAAAGTCCAAAAACAACAGATGGTTTATACTCTTTTTATTGCAGCACTATTCACAATAGTGAAATCATGAAATTAAGCTAAGTATCCTTTAATGGATGATTGGATTAAAAATGTGATACATGTATGTATATACTATGGAATACTACTCAGCCATTAAAAAGAATGAAATCATGTATTTTGCAGCAACACAAATAGAACTGGAGACCATTATCTTTAGTGAAATGACTCAGAAACAGAAGATCAAAAACAGCATGTTCTCGATTATAAGTGGGAGCTAAACAATGGGTACACATGGACATACAGAGTAGAATAATGGACAATGGAAACTCCAAAAACTGGAAGGGTGGGAGGCAGGTTAGAAATGAAATACTACCCATTGAATACAATATACACTATTCTCATGATGGGTACACTAAAAGCTCAGACTTTACCACTATGCAATAAATCTGTGTAATGTAACTGCATTTGTACCCCTAAATCCATAAATATAAAAAAATTAAAAGTAAACATTACACATTTATAACGAAGTATGACAAATTTCTGTCTATCCCTTTTAAATAATAATTTATATTACATTAAGGAAAATATTTTTATATTTTAAATTTATTCTTCCAATATTTATTCAATGTTAACGAATTTTAAATTCTACTAGTTAGTGCTTTTCTTTCCCATTTTAAATATAACTTACTGCATTTCTCCTTATTCTATTGTGTAAACACATCCTAAATTCTAACAAAAATTTAACATAATTTTTGGATAATACTCAATGTCAATATATTTATGTATATATTGTCTACAGGTGGACCATTACGTTATATGACTTTCTGTCAAAATTTTTAATTTTTCTGAATTATCTGAGGCTTGCTTTTCCATGTTCTCTCTCTATCTGAACTTCATATGTCCTGACAAACTAGTAAAAAGCTAATGGCATCATGTAATCTATTAATTTTATTTATTTATTTACTTATTTATTTATTGCTAGAAACCTCACTCTTGAAGCCCTCTGAATTCTTGCTCTAATTTAGGGTCAGTGGTAACTATTCCTACACATATCTTATTGTGGGACTTTCCTTTACTCTCCATTGCAGGGGTTTATTTTGCTTCTCTCTTTTGTTGGGTGCCCTGTTTTCTGCCTTTCCAGGTCCTTCATTGACTTATTTCAATAGTCCACGTCATCCTGTATCTGGAAAAATTTTTGGAAAATGCTGTATGTAATGTATAAACTTAATATGATATAGTATAATATACAATAATATATTTTACTACTCATACTTTTGAGTAAAGTTTGTTTAGGATTCTATATTAGAAATACTTTTTCCTTCAGAGTGGCTTCATTGTCCTATTTTCCTTGGATGGGGTAACTCATTTAATTTGATATAGAGAATTTTTTCTCCAATTGTTATTTTAAAATAGCCTTTATTTTTATAATTTTAAATAACTATTTTTGAATAATTCAGGGATTTAAAGTTATAAAATAGTATAAGGAATGAACATTTACCCAAGAAAAGATATTATGCAAAAATATTGTAGCTATACTGCTATGCCAGTGAGATTGCTGGATCAAAGAGTATGTCTATCTTTGATGAAATTAGACATGGCTAAATTGCTCTTATATTCCTAATTTGATATATGAGAGTTGCTTTTGTTCTACATTCCTCTAAACACTATTTTGTTAGATATAAAAATTCACCTATAATCCCAACACTTGGAGAGGCCTAGGCAAGGGGATTACCTGAGGTCAAAAGTTTGAGACCAGCCTGGCCAACATGGCAAAACCCTGTTTCTACTAAAAGTACAGAAATTAGCTGGGTGTGGTGGCAGGTGCCTGTAATCCCAGCTACTCAGGAGGCTAAGGCAGCAGAACAGCTTGAACCCGGGAGGCAGAGGTTGCAGTAAGACAAGATCATGCCACTACACTCCAGCCTGGGCAACAAGAGAGACTCCGTCCCCCCTCCCCACCCAAAAAGTCTCTCAACATTCAGAGCAGAGATTGTGTTCCATTACTGTTTTGGTTTGCATTTTTCTGATTGAGTTAGAACATTCTTTATGTTTCATGCTCTTTCCTCTCTTCTGTGCAGCACTTTTAGTGTCCTCATATTAACAGAGTCAAACCCAGCTTCTAGTTGTGAGGCATAGATGACATTGATGTCTGCCCATTGATGTCTGACATTTAGAATATTTTCTTTATTTCTGCTATGCACAAATTCATTTTGTTTCTTTAGCTCAATTATGTGTTTGGGGCTCAGAAAAATACACATACATACACATGAACAAATATGCATACACTTATACACACCTACATACACTCATGTGTACAGATTCATATATTTCTGTCATTTCTGTGTTATAAGCCATGTGAATCCAGTATATTTTTTCAATAAATTAGTCAAGTACAGATTTAAATATTTATTTTTTACTTGATTAAAAATCAAATTATAAACATTTGAATTTATAAAAGTTGAAGCTATGTAGTATAATTTATCAGTGTTTTAAATCAACTAAAATTCTTTTGATTTTCTCACTTGTAATACCTATTAATTCATAAAATTAGAGTTGCCATATTTAGCTAATGAAAACACAGTAGGCCAGTTAAAATTGAATTTCAGATAAACAACTTTTATTTAGTGTAAACATTTTCTAACTGTGCTTAAATTTAACTGGTCACATTTATTCTGTATATTTTGTGGCAATGTTAACTAAATCTTATTTATAATAAATTTTTTGGCAAATATTACAAGCATGTTTTTAACAGTTTCTTGAATATTTCTTCTCTGGGTATATTTTTCTTTTCTCCTATTATTTTCTAGTTTAGCAACATCATCAATTCAAAGAGAAATGTATGCTTTTGAGTGACAATAGCCATCCCAAATGATTACAACATGTGATTGCAATGTGGGTAATATCATACGATGCCTCAGAGATTTCTGGGCTGAATTTTGGCCTCAATATTTAATAACTTTGTGAATTTTGGCATACTACATAACCTCTCTGTGCCTTAGCTCCTTCTTCTAGAAATGAATTAGTATATTTATTAAATATAAAATACATGACTCAAAAACAGTGTGTGAGCAGGCTTGGTGGTGTGAGACTGTAATCCCTGCTACTGGGCAAGCTGAGGTGAGAAGACTGCTTGAGCCAAGGGGGTTAAATCCACCCTAGGCCACATAACAAAACTCCATCTCTAAAAAAAAATTTAAAAAAAGTAAATAAATAGTATTTAGTTCATAAATATTACTCTAGTATTAGATAGTTTTACCTTCTCTCTTGACATTAATTTTTTAAGTCTATAAATATGTATATATTTTATAAATTATTAGAATGAGAATAGGAATCACTTACTGATTCTTGGCTTCCAGCTTAAATATAATACATGAGAAGGCACTGAGACAAGCCATCATATTATCAATTTACAATTCCCTAGAATAAGAAAGTTTGCAAGCAGCATGTTATTGGAGAGAGACTTATGAGCCCAGTTGATATTCATCTGTGATAGGATGGCTTTGTATCTAGATAGAGAAACATCAAAATGTAACCAATAAAATCTTCCATTTTATATTGAGATTTTATCTAATATCATATTTTCATAAATAGTTAACAGCATACAGTTGAAATTGAAATATTATTCTGTGAGATTCACTGCCTAGAGAATGCCAGAGGTTCCTTGCCGGTAGCTCACTGACAAGTCAAAAGACTGGTAACATTTAATTACCATACTCCCTTCTGGATTCATTTTTACAATACCACTGAAGCCCACTTAATACCTTAACTGGTGAAATTCATGACTACTTAGGCGCAAAGTTTGGAAACCACTGGTATCCGGTAAGTTTTGTTGGAACAAAATCTGAGTTTTAATTGAACCACACAATGAATATTGATGAGATATGCATAGTTGCCATTTGAAAAACTAGCTACAGTAGACCCTGTGCCATTTTCCTACAGGTGTGAAACAGAGAACATAGACAAAAACTTACAATGTTGCTGAAAACCAGGACAGACTGTCAAGGTATGTTCAAAATATAACAGAAAGTTTTACTGTGAATCAAATGCAGCTAGATAGAGAAAATGGGATGACATTTTCAGCCTGTATTTTCTCTCTGCTTCCGTCTTTTTTTTTTTTTTTTTTTTTTTTTTGGTTTGGTTGCATTTTGTTTGGTTTGATTTCCCAAATCCAGAGACAGAATCTCCCATAAAGCAAAAAGAAGAAGAAAATGCCAACGTATGCTGATGAAAAAAGCTGATGTTTTTCTGGGCAAAAATTAATCTTAAAAAAGCTGAGCTGCTGTTATTTGGTTCAGGGCTGTGGGGTGAAGGTAGTATCTCCTCTTCTCTCTTTGTATTTTCTGAATGATCCAGGACAACTTATTGGATGAGCTACTAGAATAGACAGTGCCCTAAGCCAATATCCACAGATACTGTTCACAGTACATTTACATTCACTACCCCTGTCTGAGCTGCTTTTCTGTAGGCAGACTGTTCCCCTATTTCTTACCATGTATTGTAATAATATTTGAAGATTGATATTCTTTCTTAATTAAAATAAAAGGAAATAACTTTGAGGGAAAGTTCCAGCTATGCATAATCTGCTTATAACTGGCTCAGATAAATTTCAGTGGGATCCTGAAATTAAGTGTAGACAGTGGGAATAAAATAAATATTCTGATCATTGTTTTCCCTAAAATCTTTCTTTTCCTAGTGCAGAAAGTAGAATATGTGATTTATGGTCTAAATATGAGGTTTAAAATTTGAAACTAATAAATAATGCAACAATCAATTACTCTTCGTATTTACTATTTTACTTTTTCCTTTCTATTTATTTATAATATTGCTGCCTGGTCATCTAATCTCATTTTCTCACTGTTATTATTGTCCCCATTGTTCTCACTTTTGACCTCTATGAGTATTTTTTTAAATTTTATGTTTTAATTCTAAATTGACAAATTATAGTAAATATTTATTGCAAATATTTAAGGTGTACAAACCAATGTTTACAATATAATTTACAATACAATTTACAAACCAATGAATACAATCTCAAATCATTAAATCAAGCTGATTAAAATATCCATCACCTCAAATACTTAGGATTTTTTGTTGTGAGAAAATTTGAAATTTAATTTTGGCAATTTTGAAATGTACAATATATTGTTATTTACCACATTCTCCAGTTGGTGCAATAGACCTCACTAGAAAAATCCTTATTTCTTTGGTCTAATTAAGGCTTTGGGCCCTTTGACCCTTATCCTCCCTTTTCCCCCATATGCCTTCCAGCCTCTGGTAAACACTTAGAAACTATAGCATATCGGGTACATATATTTGCAATTCACGTTAATTTTTCAGACTCCTATTGATAAATATTGGCCTGTTTGTGATCTGGGATTATATAGCTTTTTGGCTAATAAGCAGTGGATCAACCTTTTCCCCTAAGTGACAAAATTCTCCCATTCATAAACTTTCAGTTTTGGATTTATTTTATTTTGCTATTTTTTTTTAAAAAAACACATAATGTAACTAATTGTTATGAACATATATTTATGATATTTGTAAATTTTATATTTTACCATTTTGTAAAACAAAACCATGAACTACATAGCTATAAGGGTGAGTTTTGAAAATTTATATATTTTTCTTTTTTTCTCTTATTATACTTTAAGTTCTAGGGTACATGTGACAAATGTGCAGGTTTACTACATAGCTATACAGGTGCCATCCTGGTCTGCTGCATCCATTACCTCGTCATCTACATTAGGTATTTCTCCTTTTTTCTAATAATATATTGGCCTTTTTTGTAATATAAAATAGAAAAAAATGTAGGACTGAACAGGACTTAAGATGATCAAGTGTTATCTGTGAATGTGAATATTCCAGTTCTTCTATACTGAAGGTAAGATATGAAACAAATGTGTGTGTGTTCAACTGGGTACACGCACATGCACTTAGAATGCTTGCTTAATTTTAGATGACCCTTTCACAAATCTGTTAGGTTCTCTGAGCGATTTTATTTCCTAATATTTGTTCAAGAAAATTTAACATAAATAACTTTGAAATGAACAAATTGTTTGTTCTTCAAATATGTCATTGAAAATCTTTAAGAGTTTTACAACACCATCTAAAAACAAGTGTAGCCACTGAAGACTAAAAATGTAATGACAAAATAATATCTATCTCTGCCTCCTCTTTTCTTCTCAAATAATAGTGTAATGATTATGTATTTGGCAAACATGTGCAGAAATGTTTCAAAAAGGACATTTAAAAATAACAAAAGGTCTACAAAAAATTTATAATGGAGAAAAAAATTGTGGAAATGTTATATAATTCACTTCTCAATACAGTGTAAAAGAAGTTTTTCAAAACTTTCTCATTTTTATTTTTAGCTCTCCATATTTCCAGTTATGTGATAATTAGCTAGTTACTAAACCTTTCAAATCTTAGTTTCTGCTTGTGAATGATGAAAAATAATAATGGAAATTGCTTCATAAATGTGATTTGAAGTGAGCCGAGCAAAAAGAACTGAGCAAATTTCTGACTTGTAAATTACCCTGTATATGCTCATGTTTATTTTATTATTTATTTTTAATCAACTTTTATTTTAAATTCTGGGGTACATGTGCAGGTTTGTTACATAGGTAAACATACGCTACGGTGGTTTGCAGCACAAATCAACTAATCACACATGTATTAACCCAGCATCTATTAGCTGTTCTTCCTGATGTACTCCATCCCTTAACCCTGACTGGCCCCAGTGATTGTTGTTCCCTCACTATGTGTCTGTGTGTTCTCATTGTTCAGCTCCGACTTATAACTGAGAACACGTGGTGTTTGGTTTTCTGTTCCTGTGTTAGTTTGCTGAGAATAATGACTTCCAGCTTCATCCATGTCTCTGCAAAGACATGATGTTGTTTCTTTTTGTGGCTGCATACTATTCCGTGGTGTATATGTACCATATTTTCTTTATCCAGTCTATCATTGATGGGCATTTAGGCCAATTCCATGTCTTTTCTATTTGTGAATAGTGCTGTAATGAACATATGGGTGCATATATCTTTATAATAGACTGATTTATATTCCTTTGGGCACATAGCTAGTAATGGAATTCCTGGGTTAAATGGTGTTTCTGCTTCTAGATCTTTAAGGAATTGCCACACTGTCTTCCACAATGGTTGAACTAATTTACATTCATACCAACAGTGCAGAAGCATACCTTTTTCTCTGAAACCTCACTAGCATCTATTATTTCTTGACTTTTTAATAATCACCATCCTGACTGGCATGAGATGATATCTCATTGTGGTTTTGATTTGCATTTCTCTAATGATCCATGATTTTGAGCTTTTTTCATATATTTCTTAGCCATATGGATGTCTCTTTTGAAAAGTGTCTGCGCATATACTTTACCCACTTTTTAATTGGGTTGCTAGTTTTTTTCTTGTAAATTTGTTTAAGTTCCCTGAAGACTCTGGATACTAGACCTTTGTCAGATAGATAGACTGCAAAAATTTTCTCCCATTCTGTAGGTTTTCTGTTCACTCTGATGATAATTTGTTTTGCTGTGGCAAAGTTTTTAGTTTAATTAGATCCCATTTGTTAAATTTTTGCTTTTGTTGCAATTGCTTTTGGTATTTTTGTAATGAAATATCTGCCAATGCCTATGTCCTGAATGGTATTGCTAAGATTTTCTTCTAGAGTTTTTATAGTTTTGGGTTTTACATTTAAGTCTTTAATCTATCTTGAGTTAATTTTGTATAACGTATAAAGAAGGGGTCCAGGTATTATTTTCTGTATATGGCTAGCCAGTTCTCCCAGCACCATTTATTAAATAGGGAGTCTTTTCCTCATTGCTTGTTTTTGTTAGGTTTGTGGAAGATCAGATGGTTGCAGGTGTGCCATCTTATTTCTGAGTTCTCTATTCTGTTCCGTTGGTTTATGCGTCTGTTTTTGTACCAATATCATGCTGTTTTGGTTACTCTGTAGCCTTGTAGTACATATTGAAGTCAGGTAGTGTGATACTTCCAGCATGGTTCTTTTTGATTAGGATTGTCCTGGCTATTCAGGCTCTTTTTTTTGGTTCTACATGAATTTTAAAAATAGTTTTTTCTAATTCTGTGAAAAACGTCATTGGTAGTTTAATGGAAATAGCATTGAATCAACAAATTACTTTGGGCAGTATGGCCATTTTCACAACACTGATTCTTTCTAACCATGAAATAAAAAATATAATTGAGTCCCATGATCATGGAAATAGCTTTAAGAGAAAACTATTTAGATGAGTATTATTGCTTCCTATTTTCCACCAGTAAATAGTTGTCACTGATAAATTGACAGCCGTGAGTCTGACAAGAATGCTTAAGATATGTTATATAATACAACATGCCTGTTTACAGGGGGAAGAATTCTAAGAAACAACTTATGTGTATTTCTTGGTTTCATGATACAAAATAAGCACAGAAAAACCACCCATGCCACTGAGAACACTGGACAATGCACCCTTGAAAAACATTTGCCTCCTTCATCATGCACATTCTTCCTTCAGCAGTCAAAAATGACTGTGTACATGATGTCAGATCCTTTGTGCCCTGACTGTATCATCGTTCAGCAGTGAACAGTGTCAAATGGAGAGGAAGTCAACCCGGCAACGACAGTGACAGACTGTGCAATTATCCAGCTGATGACCATGTGAGTGCTCTTGGGATCTGGAAGCATTCCCATTGCGGTGTCACAGATACTGAAGTAGGCAGCTAGGTAGATAATAACTTGGACAGACATGGTAAAACCATGGGACAGGTCCTTAATCCTATTAGATTTGTAGACCTTAACCAGCCAGTCTCCAAGGCTTCTGAATTCCCTTTCGGTTCCAGCTTTACCCATATCGGCTGGTAGATGGGTATGAGCAAAATCAAGTACACAAAACACAAGGATGGTGGCCCCAGCACACTGCCTGATGCCAGATTCCTTGTCATGTAATGCCAAAAGTGGGTCCTTTTGTCCACACCATCTAGGAAGATCTGCTAGTATTTATTTTTGAAGGCAAAATTGAGAGCCTGGGTGGGAAAGTATCTGATGACATTGGCCAGGTTACTGTGCCAGAAGGACAGGACTCCCTGCTCCTTGGGAATACTGACCACGCAGTCCATAATGCCTTTGTACTGGTTATCTGCAGAAATTTGCTTACTGGCATGCTGCACCCACAGCAGCAGCTTGAGCCACTCTACGGGTGCTACTGCCACCTTGGAGATGGCCGCAACCACTCCACCTGCCAGGAAAAGTCCCTGTTGAAGGACACAGTGACATCTGCCATGTTGAAAGAAAAGGGGACGCAGGCTGCTGTGGGATGAGATTTGGGCCAGGAACTGGCTTTGACTCCAGGGCTCTAGGGCCTCATATTATTTCAGAATGTAGGCTTGCTATTTATAGGGAACATCTAAGAGTTTCTAGTAAAAATTATGGGACTGCCAGTCTCCTGAAATATTAAGTTTTGTAGTACCAAAATATTATCTTTTTCCCTTATAAGTTCTGGTAATAAAATATTGTCCTTAAAAGCCTACCTTTTTGATATTTGTTGTGACACGTTTGATGGCCTAACACATGGCCAATTTTATTTAAGGATTCTTCTGTACTTAAAAAGTATGTGTATTCTGAAGTTGCTTCGTGATATTCTAAATATATTGATTATATCAAGCTTATTATTTTTATATTAAAGACTTTTTAGTGTTTTCTTCTTTTCTCTGCTTGATAATAAAAATCTTAAAAGAATTCAATTAAAAATTTCTGTTCTATTTACTTGGAAATCTTTTCTTGTGGTTATGTGAGCTTCTTTTATTTTCCTTTTAGTAAAAACAATATTCGAAGCTGGGTTTTTAGAAGCATACAAGTTTAAAATCATGGTATTTCTCTATTTTCACTTGAAGTGACACATTTATACCTGGTGATAATTTTTCATGTTAAGTATCTATTTTCCTAATATTAATATGACTACTTTAGTTTTCTTTTTATTTGTATTTATCTAAAATTTTACTTCCTTGTATGTGTGAGCTTTATATGAATCTCATGTAAATAACTGTATTTCATACAGCTAATCTTACAGACTATTTATTTTGTTGGTTTTATTTGCTTCTATTCCATTTATTATAACTAGTCGCAAAATTGAGTTATTTCTAGAATATTATTTTGCGCTTTCTATAAGTCTTAATATTTTGCTTATTTTTCTTGCCTTATTTCAAACACCGATTGAGATATATTGTTTTTTTATTTCATTTTTTTCTCTCTACCCTTTTGGAGATTATATCCTGAATTTCTGTTCTCTTAGTCCTTTGGAGATTTTAAGATGACAATTAAATTTATCAAAGTATAAAATTAATCAATAATCACTCTATTCTAAAATTAGTACTAGGGTTTACGGTACTGCTTCAAAAGCTTTCTCTTCATATATTTGCTATTATTGTGGAGCATTTTAGCTATATTTCTCTTTTTCGTCCTACTAAATATTGTTTTTGTCATTATTTTATAAGGGCAATGTTTTAGATTTATTCATACATTTCTCTTCCACAGCTTCTCTCTGGCATTATTTTTTCTCCTTCTTTTAGAAATGCCATAAGTAGGTTTTGCATGTAATATATTATCTCACTTATTGTTTTTTGCAAAATCAGTTTAGTTTTTCTTGTTCTTGAAAGGCAATTTTAATGAGCATACAACTTATCTGAACTTTGGATATATCCTAACTGCTTCCATTGTTTTGTTGACAATCCAACAAACTTATATTGACTTCTATTGTTCTCCTCAATTGGTAATCTGTCTTCTTCATATATCATCTTTTCTTTTTTTTCTTTGTTGATCTGCAGTTTCAATATGGTATGTAGAAATACATTGATTTTTATTTACTTCTACGTTAGCTATTTTAAGCTTTGAATCTGAGAATTGGTTCTAGAAATTTCAGTTTGAAATCTTCCCAAGTCCAGCTGTCTCTGGCTGGACACTTCTCCGTCCATCCTCTGAAGTCAAGTTACTTCTCTCTGACCTCCAGCTGTTTCTCTGCTTCTCTAGGAGTCTGGGGTCTTTATAGGCACAGGACGAGGGGCAGGGCAGGCCATATGTAGTTTAGGGAAAAAACATTTGAGCAAGAAAACAGGGATAGAAATTCCCACTTTGGACCATGGGTTTCAAGCTTTTTGGCTTAAAGGTGGCATTTTGCCAGGGACCCAACCCTGTGTGCCTAGAATTTCTCTGCCTCCTGTCACTATCACAATAACCAATTAGGTAATATAAAAAATTGATTTATAAAAATAAATAAATATATGAATATGAGAATATTAGGAAGAAAACTTCACTCCTATGTAAATAAAATTACAACTGTGATTGAAGAACTTGTTAAAAGGAAATGGAGAGTCCTGTCTTCAAAAGAGCAGTTATTTCTCCACATCACCATCTCTGTTTGCATTTGCATGTCTATCACTCACCAAACTATGAGTAATAATCTGTGAGTTTATCATGATTCCTTCTTATTTTTTTCTGAAGTCCAAAAGTTTATCTTAGGTATTCCTTTTACATTAAAAGGAAAAAAACTTTTGTTGGAAATGTCACTTACCAACAGAGCTAATATTTAAATAATTTAGAAAATTGTTTTAATTTTTTTCTTAATATCTAAAAGAGGAAGATGTAATTTTTTTCTACATTAGTAGAGTTTTTGGTTTGCTTTTCTTCTTATTTTGAATCATAATTCTCATAACAATGAGTCCATTTTCTCTTACTTAATTTATTAATATACTTCTTTCTTTGCAAATATAATGAATATTTATTTACATTTGCTTGAGTCTTTTCTTCTACTCTCTATGTCACTTTATTTGCACTAATGTTGAGTACCTGTATTTTCCTTCCATAGAGTTTCTATAACTATGGGAGCCAGACCACACACACGCCTTCCTGTTGAAAACAGACTAATTTTGAAGGGGTATGTAAATTACCCTAATAAAAACAGTGTAACAGTATTCTAAATTTCTAAGTTGAATTTTCTACTTTAATTTGTCTTTCATAGATTTTTTTTAAAAAAACATTAAATTTTTGGTAGTAAAAATATAAAATTATTATATTTAAGTTTGTAGTTTAATTTTTGACTTCTGACAATTGAGGATAACCATATTCTTGAAACAAAAATGACTTTGAACAAAAGTGTAATGAGCATTTTTTAACCCTGAAAGATGTTTAAAAAGTAATAAAATGTAGATATTTGTTAATATTTATTTACCACAATAACCTAGTATTTTTCTAAGTTAAAAAATAAATCTATGTGCATTGAGTCTTTTGAAACAGTAGAAAATAATATAGAGGAAAATAATTACTCATGATGATCTCTCTACTTAAAATAGTTTGTCAGCATAGCTACATATTTTCTCAGTCAATTATTTTCTACACTTCTGTGTACATTTTTTCCTATACTTTTAAAATGAGTTAAAAATATTTTATACTTTTCATGTTTTTTTCTATACTTTTTCTGTATATATTTACTTTTAGAACATTGAGTTATTTTTATTTATAAGGCTTGGCAAACTCTCATTTTTCCTTTGGTAGATATCACGTTGTGAGTAATTGTCTTATTAGTTTTCCTTCCTCCACTGTCCACAAACGGAAACTAGATTTGTCCCATGCTCCATATTGTTGCTATTGCTAAACAAGAAAAACAGCTAGGATATTTGGAAACAACTCTGATTGGGGGTTAGGGGTTAGACAGAGATTACTTGAGAGGGAGAGACAGAGAGGGAGGAGAGGAGAAAAATAGAAAAGGAGAGAGAGGAAGAAAAGAAAGAGGAGAAAGAAGTGGGGGAAAGAGGAGGAAGAGTAAGAGAAATTAGGTTGAAAATTGGCTTCTTGAGGACTGTAATTGGGCTCAGAGAAACAATATGTTAATATATTTGAAATGTTGTAGAAAGTAACTCAATCAGCCAACAATACTTTAAAGCTGAAATGTTAGAAACACTGAAAATCTGCAATGATCCATTTGCTTGTGAAAATATAAAAATTGAATTGTAGCTTCCATTGTTTGCTGTAAATAAATTTTCTTGACTATTTTAATGCGGTGCGTGGCAAACTTTGTGTGACTTTTCTTTGAACCCCCACATTCTCTTTTTTCTGACCTATGTTTTAGAGTTAAGAAAATACACACAAATGACTGTTGTACTTGGAGCCCTTTACAGGTCTTCACACGTTCAGTGCAAAACTTCAACCTCCACAGCACCGTGTTTTGCAATTCTTAACCATGCACATAGGGATCTCTTTGATCTTTTATTGGGTAATTAATAAATAATTACTACAGCCACATTTGTTAGTGACAGGTTTAAAATGTAATTGTTGCTGAAGGGGCAATTATGAGTGTGTCTTAGAAGACATGTACATTTACAATTTATTTATTTAAAATTCAATCCTTGGATCTTTTCTATTTTGGGGATACTTTTTAATTTTGTCAATATTAAAATAACTTCAGTCATATATATATATACACATATATATGTGTATATGTGTATATATATATATACACATATATGTGTATGTATATGTGTATATATATATGTATATATATATATATATACTTTTTTTTTGAGATGGAGTCTCGCTCTGTTGCCATGCTGGAGTGCAGTGCAACTGAGCTCACCGCAACTTTTAGCTCCCGGGTCCAAGGGATTCTCCTGCCTCAGCCTCCCCAGTAGCTAGGACTACAGGCACGTGCCACCATGTCCATCTAAATTTTGTATTTTTAGTAGAGACAGAGTTTCACCATGTTGGCCAGGATGGTCTCAATCTCTTGACCTCATGATCTGTCCATTTCGGCCTCCCAAAATGCTAGCATTACAGGTGTGAGCCACCATGCCCAGCCAACTTCAGTCACATTTTTGAAAATTGATGATTTTTATTAATAAGTATTAAATGTTTTAGAATGTTTTTGAAATATTTTTTCTTATTTTGAAGATAAATATAAAGATACTATTAAAATATTTCACTACTCAAATATTTACTTCAAAACATGAGCATGATATGATATTGCTCGTGTTTTGAAGTAAATATTTGAATAGCGAAATATTTTAATAATATCTTTATAATTAGGAAAAAGTGAAGGAATAGCTGGGAAATACATTTTAATGATGAGTTTTAGTCCTGAATTGTGCAAAAATACAGCATCTATTTTAACTAAGTTTTTGGTAATCATATATCCTTTATATCATTATATTAATGCATTATTACTAATTATGCTTTTATTGTTTTAAAAATCTCTAGAAATCATTTAAATATTTATAACTCGTATATCAGCATAAATTTCAATATATCATAAATTATAGAAGTAAATCAAACTATGATTTAACACTATACATCTACTATGTGGTGGCAGTATATTTTTAGAAATACACAAATATATCTAAAATACACAAATATATCTAAATAGCATTATATAAAAATAATTTTCCAAACATTTTAATCTACAAATAATTAAATCATTGTATGGAAGAATCCTTAAGACATCTTTTCTTTATCTTCTTCAAAAAAAAATTAGTTACTGCCTCTATTCATGAGTGTGATATTTCATCCAAGACAGAAAATTGCCTTTCTAATTTCACTTATTTATAATTCATATAAATGTACTTCATGTTCTTGAAAATAACCAACCAATTGGTTGTTTAAATACATTTTTATCTTCCCTGAAAAGAAAATTCTGCTTATTACGTAATAGTGAGATAATGATAATTATTTCTCCACTAATAACAGATGAAATGAAAAGAAAGATTTCATTCTCTGTCACAGAAGAGTGATTTCAGAAAATCATATGTTTGACAGTTCCTTCTCTGATTCTTATTACAGCCTCACAAGTATCAACTAGGTATTACACATATAGTAGGTGCACAAATGCTTTAAAATCAAATAAATTGATATTGAGCCTGCATTTTGAGAGACCTTGAGAGACATAGTCATGGAATAAAAGAAAGTAGCATGTAGTTTCCTTCTATATTCACTTTTTCATTATTGATAGATAAATAAGACAGAAAACAAATTAATACCTATTCAATATCTCAAGTGGTAAAAGATGATGTTTAGGAAAGTGAATCAGGGCAAAGGGAGAAAGCTTGATAAAAGGCTTTATACATGTGCCATATGAATGTGTGTGGGTATGTGTGGGTTTATATATGTAGAGATAATATATTATTTAATATTACTATGATATTGCTATTATAAAAACAGCTTTTTCATCTTTATGCTATCCTCTTATCCCTTCTAATTCCCACCTGGGAAGAGGTCAAGCATTCATTTGAGAAATAGCCAATGGTTCTAAATTTCTAACCTGCTAAGAAGCATTCAGATTCTGAAAACTTAAAATCTCACCCAAAGGTGTAGTTTAAGGACAATAGTTGGATTTATATGCTTTTGGATTTCTTCTGAATGTATCACCAAGGCATAATACACTTTAGTAAGGCCTGTAATGCTTCCAAATACTGGTGTTATGTGTAGCTTCAGGTCATATTTTCTATTACAGGAGATATGGGAGTATAAGAATTGCATTGCATAGTGCAGCAATAAGAGAACACTATGGGCTTTATCTTATCTTACAGAAATTTCCAATTTGAAATGTGCATTTTTGTTGTGAAAATGCTTTAAAAATTCACAGTACTTTCTGCCTCTACTGTCTGAGTTATACCCAAGTCATTTTAGTGTAAGCTTTTGTTCTGGTTGAAGATCTATGAACCAAAGTGGTGCTCTGCTTAAGAGGAAACCGAGGAGAGTGTGGCCGAGAGCACACTGCTGCTGATAAACCAAAAGCAACTCTTGAAAGCATTCTGGTAAGAGATGCAATGAAAGTATATACCAATTTTCACTGTAATACTGTTTTTTCCAAGAAGAAAACAATAAAATAATTTATTATAAAATCTCCTAGCTTACCTCCTCAGATACCATCTTTTAAAGAAAATTTCTATGTGTACTGTCAAAACAGCATATTCTATGGGGCTACTTACTTCACATTGGGAAGAAAACTAAAAAGAATGCAACACGTCTGTTTTATTTTTTGCTTACATCTTAGTACCGGCTTTGAAATAATTTTATCTATTCTTTGGTTTCTTGCTATTGCCTCTATACAACCTATTGGAGTAGTATTAATTCTAGTTGATAGCATATTGTTTATCCTGGGTCATGCTATGGTCTCCATTACTAAGACAGATGTTTGTTGAAATATAAATGAAAATAACCCTAGAGATTATTTCATTTTACCTAGTAAGATCGATTGAATTATTATGAATCCAAAAATAATTAGTGAAATATAGCACTATTAGGAGGAAATAAGAATAAGCTGAAAAGAAACAAAAGGAATATTTCAGTGTTGTCTTTATGTGAATCAGTGTTATAGCCTCAAAGCAAGAGCATATTGGACATACTTAGCAAATAAATTAATCCCATGGCATAATCAAGAATTTGTAGGATTTATTTACTCTTAGGATGCCTGGAGTGTCAGTCACAGGAAATTAAATATACAAGTAAATGTGCAAACAAATTAATTTATTAATTTCTTCAGACATGCACATAGCTTTAGTATGTTACAGTGACCTAGAATTTGAAAAAGTGAATAGATCGTTTTAATATTCTAATTTTTATACTGCCTATATAGTTTTAATTTGATTCTATAACATATGTGTTTTTTTTAAGATTATTTTTTACCCAAATGCCCAAAACTATGATCTCACCCTGGAAATATTCCGTAAATGCTTACTCTTTGCTGTTTAGAATCTATATAGTTTATGCTAAACATTTGCTTTTCCTTCTTGTCAGAATATTGTAGTCCTGGGTTCTTTTTAGCCTTTATTACATAAAATATTTATGTTTATAAAAAGGAACAAACAATTCAAATTAAGTAAAATAGTATGTGTATGAAACATCTGGATTTAATTCCACTGAAATAATTAATCAACATGCTATTTTTAATTGCTTGTTTGCATTACTTCCGGCTTCTATAGGTACACCCCTATCTTTAAATCTCTAGCAACAAGCATATAAAAGTACAAAAGTAATGTGAACCATCACTACCTGAAAGTCAACAATAAATAGATCAGCATTTAATTGAAGAATGTGCATTCTAATTCTGTCGCTGAGTGACCTTGGGAAAGTAATATAATTAGTTTTATTTTCTTAAATAGTTAACAATAATAAAATATAATCAAGGACTAAATTTAAACTCAGGACACAGACTGGCAAAGGAAAAAGTGAACTAGTCATCATCACTCCTTTATTACAAATGTAACAGCTAAATACTGAATTGTGCCCCTTCCAAAATGTGTATATTGAAGCCTTAACCTCCAAGGAAATGGTATCTGTCTGTCTATATATCCTTTAATGAGGTAATTAAGGTTAAATGAAGTTAGAATGGTGGGACCCTGATAGATGAATAGCAGAACTGGTGTCCTTATAATAATAGATACCAGAGAGCTTGTTCCTTCTCTCTTCCTGTGTCCACAATGTACGTCATGTGTGCACACAGCAAAATGGCAGCTGCCTACAAGCAGCTCACTGAAAACTGACTGTGCTGGCATCCTGATCTCAGGCATACAGCAATGAAAATGTGAGAAAATAAATGTCGGTTGTTGATATCACCCATTATATGGTGTTTGTCAGGGCAAACTGAGTATCCTAAGACAGTAATGCAAAGAAACACGAGCAATATTGTGTACTCACAGTTATTTTTCAGTGAAGAGAGATTTGCATTATTTGTTACTTTTGTGACCTACCAAAGAAGACAAGCTATGAGATGTATTCATTAAGACATTACATCTACTTTAACATGTGTAGTTCTTGGCCCTGACTCTGGACAAGTGATGGTATCACATCTTGGGTTGAATTTAATCTAGGTTCTAGGATTCTGAACTGATCACCACAATTAAACTCTATGTATTTAAACAACCACCTAAGAGAATATACTGGAACATATAGTTGACGTTTTAATGAATCTCTAACAGCCCTCTTTACTGTCCATGCTTGGAATAAATTGAGAAATAAACACAGAAGTCAGACAGATGGAGACCAAATTGTCAGCTTTAGTGCTGATAAAAAATAGATCAAAAGGGTCAAGGACCTGGCTTAGATACACAGCCAAATGGACTTGAGAACCTCTCCTAAAATTGGCCCAACTTGTTTACCCAGTGTTTAGGAAAACAGGAAAACTGCAGGCTACTCTACCAGAGCATCATCAATAAGCTCACCACAGGTTGAGGAAGCAGGCTAGCACCCATCTGTTTGTAAGACAGACTTGCTCCAAAGAGGAGTGTTCTTCCAAACTCATGAGTCAGATAACTCATTTCTTCTACCATGGGAAAATACTAGTGAAGAGCCTGAAAAGGGTGCCTGCAAGGAGTATTCCTCAAGCTAAAAATCGCGCCACAGAGAAACCTGAGTGGGGATGATTGTTTTTCTTAAGGCAAATATCACTAAACCGGGAGAGATTCTGTCTGCCTGTCTGACAGAATGCATTCAAATGGTGGGGAGGATGCATTTAAACTGGGAGAGATTCTGTCTGCCTGGCTGACTCTACAAGTGCTCTGTTCAGTTGAAATCTCACCTGCTCTTAGAAGTTCCTTAACTCTGCTTCTATTTCCCTCTTCCTAATTGTGTTTAAGCAACTCTTTGAAACAAGTATTTATCTTCATCATCCAGGCTGACAGTGTTTTACCTGACTATTCCATTCTTGTATTGGAACTCTTTGTGAACAGTCTCTTTTATTGACTAGTACATCGGCATTAAATAAATGTCTGTTGAATTTAATCTGGTGTTTTATTAAAACTATCCTTTTTCTTCAAAAAATACTAAGCAGAGATTAAGAACATGTGCAATTTGGACCACATTCAATGAAAGGTTCATTACCTAATTTTGCCTTCTACGTGTGTCAGCATATCAAAGTATAAGTGAAGAAAAATCATTTAAAATGATCGAATAAATACTGAAAGCCATATATATTTTATTTCAGTATTTAGAAAAGATAAGATAGATGAAATACTCCTCCCTTTAGTACTTACCATTAACTAGCCAGTCATGATGTCTCATGCCTGTAAACCAGTTATGGGAGGCTGAAGCTGGAGGATTGCTTGAGACCAGGGGTTTGGAACTAATTTTGGCAACAGAGTGAGACCCCATCTCCAAAAATAAAAATAAAAAATAAAAACTATTCACAGGGTGTGGTGGCATGTGCTTGTAATATCAGCTGTTAGAGGACTGAGCCCAGGAGTTAGAGGATACAGTGAGCTATGATTGCACCACTGCACTGCAGCCTGGGCCACAGAGACTTCATCTTTAAGATAGTCTCTTGGTAGCTATTAAAGCAATTTATCAGTAGATGATTCTCTCTCCTTTTGAACACATGGTAGGACTGACCTCCCCAACAAGTTGAACTCAAATTGACTTATACTTTTTCTGTCATGAGCCATGAATTTTCTAGAGCCTTCATGTTTTCTTACATGAGTTCTTTATTCATACAGTCATTAATTATATTTTGTTACTCTAGTAAAATTTACTGAATCTTTGCTGCTAATTTTTTATTACCAGAAAATGAAATTATTTAACAACTGAAACCATACAGGTACTATTTATGTCATCCTTTAATTGTTAGATCTTGGCTGAGCTGAGGGGCTCTGGGGTAGGGAGCCAGCAATCTGAGTCTATGTGGTCCCACTAAGTGACTTGTGGCAGCAACTACTTAGTAACTGATAAGAAGTATTTAAACACAGATATATTTTTGTATTTTATCAATTGGTATGACTAGATATCACACTTTTATTGCAAGTAACTTTTCTTTCTATCTTCATATCACTTACTCTCCTACGCACTCTCCCTTTTTCTCCTGTCCTATTCCCTTATCTGTTCATTTCTTTGATTTTTGTTATTATACAGTGATTTTTCTCTGTAACGTATATTCTTTGGCCCACAGACTCTGTATTGTCCTCTCTTGTGAAGTTAAAATTAAAGTTTGTTGTTTTTTTGGCTCGTTTGTTTGTTTTGTTAGGAGAAGAAATTTCTTGACCTAAAAAGACTTCTTCTTTTTTTTTGTAGTGCAATGTGGATTTCATGACTGCTGTTGACTCTGCCTCAGCTCAAGGTTTGGCTGTTTAATTCTGTCATAAACATTGTCCTGTGTGCTGCATGAGTCACATAGTCTTAGACATTTCAATTACGTATTTTTTTCTTTTTTTCTGACAAATCTATGGAAGGAAATATGGCAGGTGAAGAATGAAGTATGACTGAGTTAATGCTTCAGTAATAAACTAGCCCATCAGGGTCTTTAGTCCAAGAGACAAATAGAATTTTAACTCTCTTGAGTATTGGTAGTCATATTTGAAAAGTAGTCATGTAAAAGTTTGTATGTAAGCTTTTAAATAAATCTGAATTCATTATACAATTTGAGAAGAAATGTTAATGTTGTCAAGGTCAGAACGAGTAGCAGGTGAAATTACAAAATACTTTAGAATAATGATTTTCTTTTACATGATCTTGAGTATAGGACCCAGGGTCTTACATCTCAATAGTCTCACCTGAAGTGGCTTAATATAAATATTTTTACTAGCCCCTAAAACTATAAAGAGGCATAGCTAACATTAAAGGTATTCCTTTTTAGGCTAATTATTCACTGTTTTTTTTTAAAATCTTGCTTCTCATCTTAGTGTATAATTACGATAATTTTGCTCAGAGTGGTGCCAGCCTCTATAAAAATTTAGATTATGAGGAGAGCCAACAATTACATTTCCTTTTCTCAGTTTGTTCTATTAGTTCCGAAAGAAAACATATGTATGTTGTCCCAAAATTTAATCTCTTTTCAGAGACAATAATGATAGCACAATTTGCCTAATCCCTATTTCCACATTTTTTCAGCCATTTTCTCCAAGAAAAAGAAAATGGCACTACCTTTTAGGATAATAAAGCATAACAATAAATAATTTATTATGTTTTCAGGGTGAATTTTAATATTTTTAACCAAATACTTATATGTTAAAGTTTGATAAGTACATATCACATAAGGAAAAAAATTGTGATTTTGAGATATATTCAGACTACGATTTTTCATTTTTCCACATTGGAACATGCTAATATACTACTTTCCTCAGTCTTCAATTTCTTTAGAGCGCTCTGAAAATGAGATTGTAGTGGTAAATTGGATTGTCCAAGATCAATATGTTTGTATATTAAGCACTTAAAATATAGGATATAAATGCCATAAAAATTATTGGGAGTTCTACAAAATAAAGTAACCCACAGTTGAACAGAGATATAAACTTTTTCAGAGCAGGAGTTTTCCATTAATTTATGGTATATCCTTACGCTGAACAGAAATCTTGGCAGTTAAAAGGTGCTCAACAAATATCTGTTTGCTTAAATCTCACTAACTTGAAGTATATAATCCTGAGAATTTGTGTACAATGTGCAAGTTGTATGCTGATTTGTTTTTTCTATGTAATTTTTAGTGAAGTACTCCAATGAAAACAATTATTCCAAAATATGGTAAAATCATATGCAAGAATACTAGGCTTGCTTCAAAGTGTATACCCAATATAAAAAATACTTAGTAAAAATCACATATGTTTATGGGTATCTATGCACTATTTACTTTCTGGGCCTAATGAGTATTTTGACATGAAAAGTGAAGACTAGTAACAATATTATCACTGACTAAAACAAATCAACCATGGAAAGTATCACTTTTAAAATGGCTGGATGTAGAGAATGAGAAAATCACAGAATCTTGGAATTGTAAGGCATCTGAGAATGCAGTCTCTTTATTTGTCATCATTCATTGCATAATGTGTGAGGACTGAAGCCTCTGGGTCCATCACCAACCAATTTAAGTGGCGTCTGGAGCTTGTCAGTATCTGTCTGAGGTCAACCTTACCAAGTGAAGTGACATGCTATAACCATTGGATAAATTAGGATGGCAACACCTGAAACCCTTAGTCAATCTTAACAGTATTCAAAGAGATAGAGACATTCTGTGACTCCTGATGTAGTGCAATAGGAAGCACACATCATTGCCCATTAAATTAGCTGTGCCAATAAATCAAAACTGATCTCACCAAGCCTCCTGCTCTAAAAATTTTAAAGGAATACAGGGAAAAGAGGATGGCATTAAGTTACATCATAGAGAAGCAGTTCACCTAATCCAGCATGTGGAGAATTCTTTAGAACAGAGATCCTGAATTCTTTATTAAATATATTTCCAGGAAAAAGAAATAGTAGGAGGAACCTATATATTTAAAAAGGGAAAAAGAGACACGCATGTATGAGCATTGTTTGATAGAGATTCCAGCAAACAAACAGTAAAAACACACTTATGAGACAAGTGGAGAAATTTGAATTCTGGCTGGATATTGATATTGGATAATGATATCAATAAACTATTGTTATATTTCTTAAGAGTGATAAATTAACCATTCTTACATTTTAAAATGGGGAAATTTTCTTGAGAGTACATGGTCAAATATTTACAGGTATGATTCTATACCTTTATAATCTTAAAAATTATTTATTCAATATTTTATTTGCTTCAGAGATTATTTTCATTTGTTATTGTTGTCAATCTTTTTACATCTAAATGTTTATTAAGGCTGGTGAGTAATCTTAACCACATTTTGAAGTTGGCTGTGGTGTTGATAATGGGCATCATAAGATGAATTTGATTAGAGCCAATGATTCAACGATTTTAAATATGTTTTATAAGTTATTGCCAGATTAGTGGTAAATATTCTATTTATTTTTAAATTGAATAAATAACTTGATAGGCTTTTTTTTTTAACAGGGTTTGGGGAAGAAATCTCTGTGAGAGCTTTTAGCTCTGAACTCTCATCATAATCTTCAGCAGTGTATAGCACTTTCTTTGTATAGGTTGAAATGTGACCTCCATCAATTATCAGACAATAAAATTCAAGCAGCGAAATAATGCAGCTACATTTCTCAAGGATAAATTAACTAAGTTGTGAATTTTATATTCTGTGTGGGTGTTAGGCAAAAATTTGAGGAATAATAGCAAGTACTCATGATTTAGATTGTGTCTCTCAAATCCGAGAGCACATGGTAAATACATTATCTAGAGGTAAAAATGCCCTTCAAACTGGGTACTTATGTAATTGTAGGTGCCTTTCTAACTCAGTATATATTTAACAGGATAAAATTCATATTGATTTCAAGCTGGTCATAGTTCATAGAAGGGCAAATTTTTATCAGTTTGTATTTAATTATCATTTCTGAATTATTCAAGTCCTTTGTTCTCTTGCTTCTTTTTTTGTTGCAATATGTCCCTAATAATTATCACATATGTCTAATGATTTTCTTAAAAATGAAAAAGAGCTAAGGTACAAAGATAAACTTGATTGTTGTTCTAGTGAAAATTTTATGAGGTCAATAATAAAAGAATTAGGTAAAATTAAGATTTAATGACTTCAAACATCTTTTCAATTGTTTTTTTCATTTTTTTTAGTTATCACAATTACTATAGTTTTTAGAGTGAACAATTCTCTTTATGGGAGTGTAGCACGGGGTAATAGGGGCCATTACAGTCAGGATAGATGGGTGCTTGCTCTGTAATCCACTGTGTTCAATTTACAGTGTTATTACATTTTCTGAAGTTTCAGTTGCCCTGTTTGTTACATAAATATAAAAATAATTATTTCACAATACTTTTGTAAGAAGTAAATAACTTCTTGTGTGTAACATACCTAGTAAGTGGTTTCTGTCATATTATAACAGGTAAGAGACAATACCTACATTTGAGTCCTCATTCTGACATAGACTTTTCATAGCTTTGCAACAGTTGCAAAATATGCCTCTGCCTCAGTTTCCTTACATGTATAGTGAGGATAATAATGGTATGTACTTTCTGGAGTGATAACATTAACTGAGTTATTATAGTAAAATGCTTAACATAGTGTCCAAAACATAGTGATAATCAGGAAACACCAATTATTATCATTATAGGTATTGACAATTAATAAATGTTTCTTTCCATCTAATTCCCCTTGTGTTATATGAAAGTCTTGAAAACAAGAATTATCACCAATAATACATCCTCTACTTTTCTAATTTAGTGCCAGCAAATGCTACTAAGAAGTCAAAAAAAAAAAAAAAAGTAAAAGAAATCTATCTGTACTCCTAAGCATCATGAATGAATTATACAGGGTTTTCCTAGAATAAATTATTTTCACTTTAAATATAAGTACTTCTGCTATTTTTCCATTTCTCAATATTGGGGGTTAGGCGCATCAACATATTTTTTGAAAATTTTTGGTATTATAATAATATCTAACTGTAATATAAGTGAATGATTGTCTCAAGTGGACCTATCAATTATATTCTATGCTTTGTGTCAAAGATAACTTGGATCTAGATGAAAGTATTGTACCAAGAAGTGCATTTATTATAATGAGAATTGGTGGTAGCATTAACAGCTTTAAATGGCTCTGTGCTGTGGAAACCCTCTAAACTCCCACATAAAGCAGCTGGTTCAGCTTTCGAAGAGACTGGCTGTATCAGCAACTGGCTGTAATTCTACTATGAAGGCCTATCCATTTGTAGAGGCTTCCAAACCACCTGTGAAGTCTTATAGAATTACATTTCCAATAGCTGATGAAATATTCATAAGATACTTCTGGGAACAATGGCTATTTCTTGAAATTACCATTCTAGATATGGTCATACATAATTACTAAAATAAATACAATCATTGCTATTTCATCAAATATGTAGTTTTCCCTATAAGCACATTTCTTTTGAAATATGATGAGTTAATTCACAAATAAATAAGTGTAATCAGTGAAGGGTAGTCTTATCATTTACCTTTTAAAATTATGTTAAAACAACTTAGAAACATGAAAGAAATGATAGAGAAAATGTGGACAGATTTTCTGACAAAAAAAATACATGCTTAACACATTGTAAACAGAAGCAAACATATTGGGATAGTATATGAAGTGATTATAACATTTAAAATATAAACATGATGAAAGCAGCCAAGGCATGCCTGAGTATACTTCAGTCTAATGTGCACAGCCTTCATCTTATGGTCCCTGCTCTCCTGTCATCCTTCTTCACATCCTTCTCCTCATGCTCTGCTTTAGCCATGCGTGATTACTTGGGAGCAGCATGTTCCTGATCCTCTGGAGCTACACACATTACTTTCTAAATTGAGTGCAAAAACATTTCTACCTCACCACTAAGTCCCCATCCCTTTACCAAGCAGTTTTGAAATCACTTTATCTGGGCCTCTGAGAAATGAGATATTTGTCTCTCTCTTTGCTCTTACCATACTCAGCACTCAATCACAGTATCCTGTGATTGCTTTAAGTACCGTTGACTTCCCCTCCACGGTTAGAGAAAATGCTTATGTATTAACAGAGACCAACGCAGAGTAAATACTCAGTAATTGTGAAAAAAAAATCAAAATATCAATTTAAAAAATGGGGCAAGAATGTTGACAGTTTACAGAAAAAGAATACAGATTGAAAAAATAGCAAACAGAAACTTGGAAACCTGTTCCAGCTCACCAAAGTAACATAAATAAAACAATGTATAAGTATATTAATATTATAAACATATAACATCTTGCCTATTTGAATAACAAACATTTTAAAATTATGGTATTAAGGTATTAAAAATAAAATATTCAAAGAAATGGGCCTTGTCCTACCATGTGAAAGAAAGTACAAATTATTACCAGCCCTTTTAAAAAAAAAATGGGGCAAATGTGACACAATACTTTTTATTTAAACCTAAGTTTAGGAAATAACCTGGAATTCAGGAACAGCATTAAAAAAAGATATTAAATCTAAAATAATATGAAGTAGAGATTTAGAATCATTTTTGTTGTCACATTAGAGTAAAATGGCTATTAAAACTAAGGTATATCTATGGAATAAATATCTTTAATTTTTTAAAATTGTTTTATAGAGATAATTTTAATGCATAACAATAGAACAGTTATGACATATTTATATTATGTGATAATTATAGACATGTACAAATAGTGAAAGGAGCAAAAAATCTGTGGAAATGAACTTCAGATATACACTAAAATTTGTAAAATATTGCATCAACTAACATGTTTCTCTCCCATTCCAATCAGTTCACAAATGACATCCCTCTGATTGGAGAAAATGTTCACTGAATAAGAAGGCTAAGAACACGGGCTCTGGAGAAAAAGAGCTTGGACTTGACACCTAGCTTTGTTACTTGACACTGGATCATCAGCAATTGACTTAACCACAATATTTCTTGGTCTCCTTATCAGTAAATTCATGATGCTCCTAATCCCCATCTTACCTGCCTTTTTTTTTCAACTTTCATTTTAATTTCAGGGATATATGTGCAGGTTTGTTACATAGCTAAACTTGTGTCATGGGGGTTTGTTGTACAGATTACAGATTGTTTCATCACCCAGGTATTAAGATTATTACCCATTAGTTATTTTTCCTTATCCTCCCCCTTCTCCCAACTTCTACTGTCCCAAACTCCCCAGTGTGTCTTGTTCCCCCCTCTGTGTCCATGTGTTCTCATCATTTAGCCCCCACTTATAAGTGAAAACATGCAGTATTTGGTTTTCTGTTCCTGTGTTAGTTTGTTAAGGATAATGGCCTCCAGCTCCAACCATGTCCCTGCAAAGAACATGATCTTAGCTGCCTTAAAATGTTGGGAGGTTTAAATGGCTTGATATTTTCAAAGTACATACAAAACTATCTCATACAGAGCATGTGCTTAAATGATGTTATTACCGTTATTATGGTTTTATATTACTATAAATATTTCTTAAAAGTTTTTGTTACTGCCTGGCTTGGGAAATTTCCCTGCTTAGGTGATTTTAATAGTGCCTTTTACTTTTCCTATCACTGCATTTACAATAGTTTAGTACTCTAAATTCAATAAGAGCATTCTGTGTCTGTCTTGTTCATTGTTACATCTCCAGTGTGAAGAAAATTTCCTGATAGTTAGGAGACTTAATAAATATTTGCTGAATTAAATAATTAATGTTTGAACCTAACATAAAAACTTTATCCTTTTATTAGCATTCCCTTAATCCCAGGAGATTTTCCTCATCCTCATCATCAAACTTTACTCAGTATTTCTTGATGTAGTTTATTTTCTGTAAAATGACAATTTCTTTTGCAGAGGGCCTGTTTCTGAAACAAATGCAGCTAAATAACTTTCTCTATATCCATGAGGTAAAACCCCATCAAAATTATAAGCTACATGAGAGCAGGGGATTTGTCTTCTGTTTTTTTTTTTTTTTTTTTGTATTGTCTCATGAATCTTCTATGAATAGTTTACATATAATAAATTTTTAAACATATTAAATATTAAAACAACATCTCATAAGAAAAGTGTCTATCTTTGAACTAGAACCTATTTGCAATTATATCTTCTCATATCTAGATGAATACATTTATAAAAATGATATCTGGGGCTGTAATCTCTTGTGCTCAATTGAACATAGGAAATCTTTAATAAAAACACACGCATTTGACTTGAGATAGCATATGAGTGGTTTTGTAACCTGGTTGTTTTTATAAAAATAGTTACTTAAAACACTCCCTTACTATCCAACAAGCCATCTTTTCTTTTTTTAATGGAGACCATTAGGTTAAATAAATTCACAAAGTATTTAGTCAAAAGTTTATTATGAGGCATGTGGCTAATTGATGATGTGCTTTATCCCCTGTCATTTTATATGTTGATGTTAATTACAACCCAGAGTTTATAGTATTTTTTATATTTAAATTATTCCAATTTTAGGCTGTTTCCTTTCAAGAAATTTCAATCACTTGGTGGTACTTCTCATTAAGTATCACATAGAATAATACAAAAAATATAAAATATATTTGAAAGATTTAAATAACATTTACAGTTTAAACTACGTATTCAGCAGACATCTTAAAGAGGTACCATTTCAAATCATATTAACATAGTGACTATTATACAGTATATCCAGTATATCAGCATAAGGGATGGGCACATGTAAAGCTGGAGAGATTGTGTAAATTTTTAACATTTGAACATGTGGCCAACTTACAAAAACAATGTAAACCTTTATGACAGCTTATCATTCTGAGACAGTTCCTGGTCTTCTACAATGACATTAAAATTAAAATTTAATTTTTCCTGCAGAGTTAATAATTAGCCAATGTCAGAGAACAAAAATAGTGAGAACTCATTAATTTTTATTGCTGTTTTGGAAACGGGAAAGGGGAAATATTCTTTCTGTCATGGGCCACTGAATATTACCATGTGATGGTGCTAAACCAGCTGTGAATATAGAAATGAGTATCTCTCTACATAACTGCTGGTCCTATTTTAGGAATTTAGGAAACTAAATTTGATCTTTCTTCATAAAGTGAAAAGTTGTGGAATCTGTATACATCCAGATGTTAACTGAGTGTCAGAACTTCTCTTCATTCTAAGTTCAAAATTTTAATTATTAAATACCACAATAAACAAATTTCTCATATTCAAATATGTACTACTTGAAAAATTAATGTATTTCACATACAGATCTCTAAGATGATTTGAATGAATACATTAATTATTCCTAGTAACATATTTGGCTTGTTGGATGACACCAATGAGAGTGTGTTCCTCAATATTATAAAATAATGGGGAAGTTGAGCTCAGACTTCCTTATTTGCTGTTTGGCTAGCCCTCTACATATTTAAGTGCCATTTAAAGACTCCTAGGAATAATATGGTCAGTTCTCAACTTACTCCTAGCTCTTTTCTCTACTTTACTATTCTTGTGACCAATTTGTTGCTCCCTGAAACTTTCATTTTCCTACAATGTTGAAGACTTGCTCCATACTCCTTTTTCTAGTATCTTCCTTTAGCCTTTATTTTATTTTACTTTGCTTTTTGTTCTCTGCAGGCTCAATTACCAAGGTATCTACCCCAGATCTTCTGTTAACTGGCATGTTTGCACATCCCCTTTGATTTTATAATTCTCGAAGCTTTATATCTTACCAAACTAAGTTCCTCAGAATACTCATCACTGAATACTCTTCTCCTGTTAACGCATCATAAAAAAATGAATGTTAATACAAATTAATTTTTCACAAAACTATTATATATAGATATCTTATACATTGCCAAAACAGTATTTATGGCATTTATTTATAATGCAACTTTAATTCTATCAGGGACAAATCTTCCTCAAGCCTTTTCTCTCTCTTAGATTATATGGTAGGCTGCAAAATGACTCATAGAAAAATAGGCATGACCTAATTCAGGAACCTGTTAATATGTTACTTTGCATGGCAAAAGGGACTTTACAAATGTGATTTAATTATGGTCTTTAAAATAAGTGGACTATCTTGATTTATACAGGTATCACTAAAGAATGACTATCTTGATTTATACAGGTATACCACAGTAATCAGTTTCCCAACTGAGCCTATCTTAAACTCTAACCTTGACCAAAACAATGATCATAGCTGATGAGAGACCCAGAAGCAGGACACCTACCCATGTAAGAAATCTCAGGATTCCTGACCCACAGAAACTATGTGATTGTAAATGTGCTTTATTTTAACTTGTTAAGTTTGTGGTGGTACTTTAAACAGCAATTAATAACTAGTAAACATAGGGACAGAATAACGCAATGAAGGAAGTAATTTGTTATTTTCCCATAACTTTCAGGTTCCTTTCAAATTTTTTCGCTTAGCAGTCAGGAATGAATTTTCTTCCACCCCTGTTTCCAAATTTGCTATACTAATTTTGAAGTATTTTCAGTTATCAGAAAGCACAGTTATTTCATGTCTTTGTGCCTTCAAAAAGCTTCCAGAAAAGTGTTATGCCTTTATCAAAATGGTTAACTTCTATTTAGTGTCCACAAGCCTCCTATCTCTGAGAATACTTCTCTGACTACCCAGACCTACTGAAAAATCCATGTTCTATGTTGATAGCACAGGCAAATTCTTTGTTATAACACTAATTCTATTTTATACAAATAGTTTACACATCTTTCTCCAACATACATCTGTAAGATATTTAGGGTACTAGCCACATCTTAACTAATTTCATCCTTGCATATGTCCTAACAACAAATTAAAGATTAAACACATTTTTTTCTATAGAGACAAGCAACAGTGTTTAGTAGTAAGACTCCAATAATTTAGTTTAAAAGAAATACTACAAGAACAGAACATTTCTTCTCAAATATACTTGCTACTATTTATCAGTTCCTTTTTCAGGGATGCTATCCTTTCTGAATGAAATTCATTAGTTTTGTGCTTTGATTTAAAATTTTTTTCTGACATCTTATTGTAAACATTATCAAACACAAGGAAAGGTTGAAAGTATTTTATAGTGCATACTCACACAACCAACACCTAAATCCTGCTATTAATTTTTCAAATCTATCCATGTATCCGCACCTGCCATTTATCCCCCAATCCGTATTATTTTTGATGCATTGCCAGTAAATTACAGGCATTGGGATAGTTTCTGCTGAATATATCAGTATGAATGTAATTAACTTGTGTTACCACTCTTTGTTTAGTCCTTTTGAGGTAAAATTTATATACAATAAAATGCAAATTAAAAGATTCATTTAAATGCATTTTAAAATGCTATTAAAATATGAAATATTGCCAATGCACTAGAACGTTTTTCTAGATCTTTCTGGTCAGTTCCATCTCCTTACCCTGGAAACAAACATTGCCTTGTAATTTTTTCTACCATACGTTAGTTTTGCTTGAGCTACACCTTCATATAAATATAACACAACATGTACTCTTTTCTGTTAGACTTCTTTTACTTGGCATAATGACTTTGAAATTCATTTAAGTTATTGTGTATATAAGAAATTTATTTCTTTTCATCTCTGAGTGATATATCATTTTATGTATATGACACAGTTTAATCAATTATGCAATCTATCAATTACACTTGTCCTGAATTTGGTTTTGCATATTATGAATATACGTCTTATGAAAACTCATGTGCAAGTACTTTTAGGGAGATTTCATTTTTTCTTGGGTAAATACACAGGTATGATAGATAGCATTTAGGTCACTCTATGACCTAAATACTCTAGGTCATAGGGTAGGTATATATTTAATTTATTGGAAAGGCTACATCTTTTCCTAAGTTTGTCCCATTTTACAGTCTCCAGATGAAATTATCGAAGTTACAGTTGCTTCACATTCTCCTAGTTTTGCAAACATTTTGTATTACCAGTTTTTAAAAATGTATTCTGTTGGGGAGGGTATTTCATTGTGGTTTTCTAATATGCATTTCTCTAACTATTAACACATTTGTTTGTTTTAATATGTTTATTGGATGTTCATTTGTTTTACTCTGTGAAACATCTGTTTAAAACTTCTGCTCTTTTTATTTATTTTAAATTCAGTTGCAGAAATAAGTTATACAGCCTTTATGTAATTCTTTGTCAGATGGATATTCTGTAAATGCCTTCTTTCAGTGTTTTAAAGTCTTTTAGTGGTGTACAGATACATTTAGCTTTAATGAAAACTGATTTGGCTAATTTTTTTTATTGTTTTCTGTGTCCTAAGAAAATATTACCTTCTCCCAAGTTACAACATATTTTCCTATGATTTTAAAAATATCTTTATAGTTTTAGTTTTATATTTATGATCCATCTTCAGCTAATTTTTATGTTTAGAATGAGGTAGGGATCCAGTTTCATGTTTTTCCTTAATACTCTACATACATTCTAGCTATATTGTTTGAAAATACTTTCCCCAGTAGCTTACTTTTTTAAGGAAAATCATGTGTATTCACTCATTTTTAATATACACTTAAACTGTCATCTTCTGGGATGTATTATATAGCATTCCTAAGATATCTTAGCTTTGGACTTTCGTATTTTCATAGGTGTTGCCCATCTCTAGTATATCTCTGACTAGTATCCATTACATTATTTTTAACATAACTTTTTCACTCACTAAAAAATCATCTCTGATGCAGGAAGAAAAAGTTCTTGTTAATTTTGTCGTAACCATAATGTATAATTCTAGTTTTGCACAACACAGACATGCATTTTATTTTGAATAAATGAATGGAGAAATGGTAAGATAAGGTACTGTTTTAGCCATTGAAACTTAAATATACTAATCATTTATAAAAGATAACTTTATATCTTTATTCTTAAAAATATGTGTATCTACCTATAAGAGAGAAGTCAATTTTATCATAATAAAATAAATATTTGCTTTAATATAACTTTGCATATCTTTACAGCTTCTTTTGGAAATAACGTAAAAATGAATTAAAACAAATGAAGAATGTTCAATAGCAGCATGTGTTCAGAGCTTACTAATTTGACACATGTAAAGTTAAATACAGATAATACAGATATACCATCCTTGCAACAAGTCATGATCTAGTGAAGTATATATGTTTTTCTTGGGGTTTAATATTTTTATTTAAGTAACCATAAGTTTCAAATAAGTCATTGGCTTTTTGAGAAAGTGTTTATTTTTCACCACTTGCTTAGTTACTCAGAGGGTATAACTAAGCAAGTTATATTTGAAAAAAAGGACCTGAACATATATGATTTAACTCTTTCAGCCTGTTTCAAATGTCTACCTAAAAAACGAAATCAATGCTTTTGAAGGTTTTGTTGTTATTATCACTATTTTTGTGTTTACTAGAACAGAACATGTAGGTAGAGTCAGACTTTATTACCTTGGGAAGATCAGTGATAAGTTCAACTTAGGATGTGATGGAGGCATTTGTTATCCCCTTCAAAACCACATTCTCCAAATTACCTTTTTTAGTCATTAAATGGACATTATTTATTGACCTTTATCTCATTTCAATACATGTTTCTAATATGCTTTTTAATTCAGAGGAGTCTACAGAGTACTTTAAACAAGTCCTGTAAGATAAGCAATGTAATTAATAAGACTTTAAGAAAGCATTAAAAAATACTAATACTAGCATACCCCATACTAAGGACTCGCCATTTTTGTACTTATTGCTTTATTATATATCACATTTCAGTCCCCAGACAGAGCAAACAATATTACATAAAAAGAAAATAAAAGATTATACTCTGAAAAACGTATGTTGAAGAACTAACCAGGTTACTTATGATATAGTTAGTAAGAAATATTAGATTTAATTTTAATTTTAATCAATACCTAGATTATATTATAAACGTGAGAGTCTGGGAACTCTTGTTGAAATTCACAAAAGAAGTGTATAAATGTTCTCCTCATGTTGTTCCTTATTGATTTCTCAATCTGTTTTACAAGTTAGGTGAGCACCTACATACATGTTTTCTATGCATTCAACTTGGAAATGTTTCAATTGACTTTGTGTTATAATTATAAGTAAATATGAGCATATTCTAGATCAATGGGGAAAGAATTTAATGATGGATGATATACAATTTTAAATACATCTATTGGAGTTTTGTTTTCATCCCTTTAATGTCATGCTGTCAACTGATACATATGATATTGAATTCTCTTTGTTTATTTGGTTTGGTTTCTTTGCTTGATCTTTAAAAGTATTTAAATACATTATTTTAATTGAAAAATGATAGATGTATATAATTATGCTACATTGATTACATATACATTGCAGCAAGAGCACATCAAGCTAATTAATATATCCATCACCTCACCTACATATTATAATTTTGTGGTGAGAATGGTAGAAATCTACTTATCACAATGTTAAAATATAAAATACATTATTAATTATGGTAACCGTACTGTGCTCTAAAATGTATTTTCTATCTAGTGGACATTGTGCCTTTTGACCAACATCTCCTCTTTCCCTATTCTCTGCCCACCTAGCCTCTGGCCACCATATTCTATTTTCTGCTTTTATGAGTTCAACATTTTGAGTAAACTCATGCAGGATTTGTTTTTCTGCACCTGGCTTATTTCACATACCATAATGTCTTTCAGGTTCACCCACGTTGTTGGAAATGACAGAATTTATTATTTTAAAGTTATGTATATATACATTTTCTTTATCTCTTCACTCACTGATGGTCATTTCAATTTTCCTATCTTGGCTATTGTGAAAAATGCTGAAATAAACATGGGAGTCTTTTCTTGAATTTTACTGCAGTATTTTAAAATAAAGATCTATAGCTATACACATGAGGGTTCTTAAAAAATACTTTAAAATAAATCTGTACATTATTCAAGTTTGAGTGACATTGTTCTAGAAATTATAATCTGTTCTTTCCAATCATCAATTTTTATTAATAATATTGTTTCTTTCTTTTTTAGAGATAATATCTAATCTTTCTATCTCAGTTGTAGTATCTTATGATATAGCATCATTATAATTTCTCTAGAGGCTTTTACATAGAAGACATAACTTCTATAATAACACAATGTTCAGTTGTTGGTTTGAATGACAACTTCTGCAAAACTGTCACCCTCTCTCCACACAGCCACTGATGAAATAGAAGAGAAAAAATATCCACAGTGGTTTTTATATGATTTTACTGTGTTAAAAGGGATTCATTTTACAAATGCAATATATAAATTATAAAGTATCTTCCCACAATTGTCTCTGATGATGAAAGCTTTTTGTATAGATATGTAAAGAAGGAATGGTAGGATTTTAAAATCCATAAAATATTTCTATATAGTTATACAACAGATTTTTAATATTCACAATTTCCTATCCTGTCAGATTTGAAATGACTTAATATTAATAGGAAATAACTTTGAAATATATTTTAATGACTATCATTTTACTTTTACACTCTATATATAGCCAAAAATCAACTATTATATTTCATTGCTTGAATATCTTTAAACTGAACTGATTTTATTTGCTAAAAAAAATGTTTAGGCAAAGTTATCAAAAGGACATTGATATTTTTCCACTGACAATCCAAGTAACAGTTGCTCAGAGAGCTTTTCTTACTCCCAGTTTTACAACTGCCAGTCAATGAGGAAATCAACCAAAATAGGTTATCAGTGCTGTTTTCAACAGAAGTCAGATACCCTCCGTTTGTTGAACTTACATTGTTTTTTGAAACTAGGATTTTTTGGTTGTTCTCATATAGTGACTTATATAAAACTGAAAATAAATAAGAAAATGAGAGTTAATTCCATATAGCAAACTACAAAATAATTTTAACACCAAAAAAAATGCTGAAAATTTTATCAACAAGGAAGACTAGTTAAGAAACATATTTCTTACATATTTACACCATGGACATCTGAAAGCTTTGGTCTTGCTATCAATAAATGTAAGGTGTTTAAAAATCACTCATATTTGAAAAACAAGAAGAGTTTACTTTGATGAAACTTTTTATATTAAAAGGGACTTTTTGCTTGAACTCTGCCCAGAAATGTTGTACCTGTAAATAAAATTCTACTTGCATGAAACATATGATATAAACTGTTTTTTAAAACAGTTATTTCAATATATGAAAGACTTCTTTTTCCTTAAGAAAGATTTCTGGGCCAGGTGCAGTGGCTCATGCCTGTAATCCCAGCAATTTGGGAAGCCAAGGCGGGCAGATCACCTGGGAGGTAGGAGCTCGAGACCAATCTGACCAACATGGAGAAACCCCGTCTCTACTAAAAATACAAAATTAGCTGGGCATGGTGGCGAATGTCTGTAATCTCAGCTACTGGGGAGGCTGAGGCAGGAGAATTGCTTGAACCTGCCACTGCATCCAGCCTGGAGCTTTCTATATATGGAATTATGTCATCAGCATAATTTTATTTTTGTTTGCCTTTTTTTGTTGTTGTTGGTTTATTTGTTTGACTGCTCTTGCTAGCACTTCCAGTACTGTGTTGAATAAAAGTGATGAGAGTGGGTATCCTTGCCTTATACTGGATTGTAGAAGAAAAGGTTTTAGTTTTTCTCATTGATTTTGATGTTAGCTGTAAGGTTTTCATAAATGGCCTTTACTATGTTGTGAACATTTCCTTCTGTGCTTAAATATTGATAGTTTTTGCAAAGAAACATTGCTGGATTTTGTCAAATGCCTTCTCTGCATTTAGATTATCATGTAATTTTTCTCTTTTATTTTGTTAATTGTGATATATCACATTGTTTATTTGCACATGTTAAACCAGTTCTATATACCTGAGATAAATTCCACTTGGTTATGCTGTAGAATTATTTTGATGTATTATTGAATTTGGTTTGCTGGTACTTTATTGAGAATATTTACACCTATGTTCATCAGAAATACAGGCCTATAATTTTCATATCTTGCCATGTCTTTGTCTTGCTTTGGTATTGTATTAAAGCAATGCTGGCCTCATCAAATGTGGTTGGAATTATTTCCTCTAGCTCTATATTTTAGAAGAGTTTAAAAAGGATTGGTGTTCTTTTCTGAATGTTTGGTGAAATGTAGTGTTAAAAGTATCTGTTCATGAGCTTTTCTTTGTTCAGAGGTTTCTAATGGCCAGTGCAATCTCTGTATTTGTTGTTGGTCTCTTCAGGTTTTCTATTTCTTCCTGAGGCAATCTCAATAATTTGTATTTTTCTAAGAATTTATTAATTTTATCTAGGTTATTCGATTTTTTGTCATATAATTGTTTGTGATAGCCCTTTATGATCATTTTTATTTCTTAGGCATCCATTTCAATGCCTCCACTTTCATTTTCTATTTTATTTGTTTTAATCTCCTCACCATTTTACTTAGTCTAGTTTATGATTTGTCATTTTGTTACTTTAGAAAAACAATTTTAGTTTTATTTTTTTCTACAGTTTTTCTACTTTTTATTTATTTTGTTCTGATCTTTATGATTTCCTTCCTTCTGCTAACTTTGTCTTTAGTTTATTTTTCTTTTCTAAGTTCTTGAATGTATGATATTGGGCTACTTGAGATCTTTCTTTTTTTAATATTTAAAAAGGATACTGCTGTAAATTTCCCTTTTAAAACTGTTTTTGTTATATCTCACAGGCTTGGCATATTTTGTTTTTATTGTCATTTGTCTCAAAATATTTTTTTATTTCTCTTTCAATTTCTTCTTTGACCTATTGGTTGTTCAAGTACATGTTGTTTAATTTCTACATAATTGTTAATTTTCCAAAATTTCTCCTGTTACTAATTTCTAGTTTTATAATGCTGTGATTGAAAACAATGCATTATATGACTCCAGTCCTCTTAAATTTGTTAAGACTTGTTTTGTTACCTAACATATGGACTATATTGGAGAACATTTCATGTGTATTCTGCTTCCATTAGATGAAATATTTTATATATATATTTGTTAAGTCTATTTAAGTCTAAACTGTGGTTCAAGTCCAATATTCTCTGTGTGGTTGATCAATCCACTGTTGAAAGTAAAGTATTACTATTGATTTTAAAAAGGCAAGTTTACACATAACTTGAATACATTAAAATAATGTTTTTAAATATAGAGACATAATTTTGTTTTAGTATCAAACAGGTTATGTCGACTTAGATAATTACATATGATTAAAATAGTGATGTATCTATTACTAGAGATAGCATAGGAGATACAACTTTGATTGGAAAAAAGTTCCCAAGTTTTATTTTGGACACAGAGAGTTTAGTTTTTTATAAAGAAAAAAAAAGTAATGTAATAGTAGGTTGGAAAATTAAGGGTTTCATTTAGAACATTGTGGGTATTATGTTGGTCTTTGTTAGTAATTTTGTAGGCCATAGAGTGAGTATAAGTTTTAAAGTTGAGTTATATAAAAATAAATGTAGGAAGTGTGTAGGATGGACTAAAATGGGAGGATACTGAAGGATGGACGAGAAAATGTATTAGTTCAAGGATGAGGGAACTCTATACTGAATTAAAATGGTGGTAAAAAATGAAAATAATATTTTTAAAAATTCAAAAGATTTTATACTTAAATTTTCTTCAATTGATTTTAAAATTATAAAACCAATTCATGCATCTTTTAACAATTAAAGTATAACACAGAATGTAGAGATGCAAAGTTAATTTTCTTCCTTGTTTCTTCTCCAGACACACACACACATGGATATATGCTTGACCCTGTCTCTCGTCCTTGAGGTAATCAATTTTTGACCACCTACTGTATAGCTTTCTATTCTATTATTCCTATATATGTAAAGATATAAAGACACACGTGCCCATATAGTGAGAATTATTTGTCTTTTTTCAGTAGATAATTATACTATATACATCAAAGTTTTAGGTGACTTCATTAGAACTCGGTAATGGATTTGATAATAGATGAGAGACGAAAATAGATCAAGAATAACAGGAATTTTTGGCCTAGGTAGGTAAAAATAGATTCTTGCAAAGAAAAGAAAAAGTGTGAGAAAAAAGTAATTTTTGGTAGAAAGGGGTAGTTTAACAATACATAATCATTTTAGTATGTGTTCCTAAAATACATTATTCAAATTAATATAAAGGATATAATAAGAATATTATCTTTATATATTTGTCTTCAGAAAAAACAGTAAGAGGTTTTAAGCCTTATTTATTTCATTTACTCAGCATTTATTTCACAATCTCTATGTCAAAGATAAGCTTGTTGTCCGCATGATGCTTACTTTCTCTTGGTGAGAAACAAAATGTACAAACAATAGAGATACAAATAAATAGAATAAGTGATATTCAAAGGTGATAACTGACATGTATATTAGTAAACAAGGAAATATAAAGGAGAGTGAAAGGAAGCAGATAGGAGAGGTTACAATTGAGTTGAAATCTAAATGATTCAATGGAAGCCAATATTTTCTTGTACATGCCTCTGAGTATTGGTTATTATTGTGCTTGTGTGTGTGTAATTGCATACATAGATATAATTATTACACACCTGAGGCTGCATAAACAAATTACCACACACTTGGTGACTTAAAATAGCAGAAGGTCCTCTCACAGTTCTAGAGGCCAAAATTTGGCAGGGCCATTCTCTATTTGGGGTTTCTGTGGGAGAACACATTCTTTGCCTCTCATCTTCTGATGGCTCAAGATGTTTCTTGACATGTAGCTGCATCATTTCAGTCTCTATCTCTGTAGTTCCATTACCTTGTGTTCTCCTCTGTAAAATAACCCTGTGCCTCACTGTTGTAAGGTTGTTGGTCATTGGATTTAGGGTTTACTTGGATCAACCAGTTTAAGCACTTTCTTTCAGAATCCTTGATGGATCACATACGTTTGCCATTAGGTTGCAATCACCCTTTATCATAGAATTTAATATTGATAAATAATCCTGGATATTAATATTAACATTAATATCCAGGAATTAGGATGTGGGCATATCCTTTTTGGGGGGACCATATAACTTAATAGAATTTATGTACTGTATTAATGTGCCATAATTTGATACACATTCCTGTCATCCAATAGCTTATGAGAAATTTTACTCCCCTTTTTATCTAATTATACAATGACTGTCACAAAATAGTTGAGTCATAAATAGCCCATTTGATTTATCAGGTATTCTATTAAAAAATCAATGATATGCTTGATGAAGTTATCATTGAAAAAAAAATAAATGGCTTGTTTGAGGAGAGAAGAAAAAAACAGAAAAGGAAGAGGAGATCCAGCATTAAGTTTGAGCCTGTTAGCCAGTGAACATTATCTTCATTATTTGTGAAAAATGGCATATATAATTTCTCTTGAATATTTTGTTTTATTATTTCTATATCCTAAAATTTATAAAACACTTTGTGTAGTAGTTTTTGCTTTATATTTACTTTAAAATTATTGAAAAAGGGTTAACAGGAGTTGCTTCTAGAATGCACCAAGGACATCAGTCAGTGTTATGAGCCTTCATTTTCCATGATTAAAAAAAATGGTTTAATTAACAAAACTCAGTGTCTGCTACCTAACAGATGTTTCAAATGTGCTGTGGATAAATAAATGGATGAATTAGTGAATTAAAGTAGCTAACTTGTAATTCATGGCCAATATAACAATAGAGAAAGAAGAGCTCCAGTTTAAAGAATGGAAGGCACCCAACATAACAGCAATTTTTTTTTGACCCAAATTTAGTAAGAATTACGTTCGATAAAACTACAACCACAATAGAGAACATTCTTATTCCTGGCCTATGTTGTCTGTTAAGAAGCAATGGACTTGGCCGGGCGCGGGTGGCTCACGCCTGTAATCCCAGCACTTTGGGAGGCCGAGGCGGGCGGGTCACAAGGTCAAGAGATCAAGACTATCCTGGCCAACATGGTGAAACCCCGTTTCTACTAAAAATACAAAAAAAAATTAGCTGGGCGTGGTGGCGCGCGCCTGTAGTCCCAACTACTTGGGAGGCTGAGGCAGGAGAATTGCTTGAAACTGGGAGGCGGAGGTTGCAGTGAGCCAAGGTCGCGCCACTGCACTCCAGCCTGGCGCCTGGTGATGGAGTGAGACTCTGTCTCAAAAAAAAAAAAAAAAAAAAAAGAAGCAAAGGACTATGTAATAAATGAGGTGGTATTTTAAAATATTGTAACTCATTTGAAATCAAAATGTCTTTAATCTAAATTACATTATAGCTATCTTCAACTCAAATTTGTATTGAATATTGATATAGATTTCTTTAAGCTGCTTTTTTTTTGTTTTATAAAATAAAAAAGTGGTTTTCATTTATTATGTTATATCTGTGATCATTTAATCATTCAGATACACTGACTGGGGAAGTATGTGAAGTTTATAATAAAGGAAGCACTATCTCCTGGGACTATATGAAAGTTATAGGAATGACTAAAAAAGGTATAGAAACTTTAAAAATTCTGCTTTTAAATTTATTCCCTAGAATTTGTAGTCCTTAGGGTGTCAAAACTTCCTACTTTCTAAAGATTTAAGACACAATTTTATTTAGATTTTAGGCAGCAATGTTAATTGGATTGTTTTGTTAATTAATAATGTGTGTTGTTATTTATAGGACTTTGAGGACTGCTACAGGCTTAAATGGAATTCTTTTGGCTCTAGGCATTATGTTTCACTGGTGTTATTTAATTTAAGAAGAAGGAAAAGGGCAACTTATACATTTTTAACATTTTCATCAGTATCATCCTGAACTGTATAGCACATATGTCAGAATCATGAAGAAGGAAATTAACATTTCTGATGGAGATATGCATCATATTATAGAAAATCTTTATTTCAAATACTTATAATTAGGATAACACTAGAAGGAAGTAGATATGACAGATATTTCCAAAAGCTTTGCCTTAAAATTTATGAATCTCATTTGCATATAGATATCTAATCAATTATATCTGGAGTTTCTCAGCTCTTACTAACAGAGGTAAGGCAATTATGTATCACATTTTATACATTCATCACAATACAAAAGTTGCATATGCCATGATATAAGTTGTATTTTAAAATATTGCCCAATATATTACAAAATTTATGATATTGTGGTCGGTCTGTTAGTATATACATCATTTATATAATAAAAATATACAGCCTATGGCATAATTAGTTATCAAAAGAAGCACAAGGAGATTGAAATGAAGAAAATAAACTAGAAACCTGTTGAAAACTATATCCACAGGAAAACATAGAATGAAAATGTGTAGAGTAGCATCACTCAGAATCGTTTAAAGATGGAAACAACAGAAATGCTCATCAACTGATGAATGGATAAACAAAATGTGACATACTCATACCATAGAATATTTTTCTACCACAAAAGATGAAGTACTAATATAAGCCACAATATGGATGAAACTTTATAATTTTATTCTAGTGAAAAAAAAACAGTCGCAAATGACCACATAAAGTATGATTCCATTTAAATGAAATGTCCAGAATGGAGAAAGCTGTAGAGGCAGAAGTAGCTGCTTAGGGCTAGGGAAGGAGGATGGGAGAATAGTGGGTCAGAGCTTATGAGATTTATTTTGAGGTGAAGAGACTATTCTAAAATTGTGGGTGCTTTGCATATATCTGTGAATGTACTAATAATCATCGAATGACATTTTAAATGGTTGAATTGTGTGTTATATGAATTATATTACACATTTATGAAAAGCTATTAAAAGTACTAGTATGAAGAGTTCTTTAATATACCACACTTTCATTTTTATTAACATCTTACATCTTTATGACATGTCAAAAATAATTAACAAATATTAAAATATTATTAACTAGTGCCCATATTTATTCAGATTTCCTTGATGTTACTCCAAATATTCATTTTCGATTCCAGGATCCCACATTACATTTGGTCATTTTGTCTCTTAAGGCTCCTCTTGGTTGTAATAGTTTTTCAGACTTTTCATGTTTTGATGAACTTATAAACTTTGATGAATTCTGGTCAGATATTGTATAGATTGTCATTCATTGGGATTTATCTGATATTTTTCTAATGATTACAATGAGGTCATGTACTTTTGGGAAAAGACCACAAAAGTACAAAGTGATATTCGCATCACATTAGGTAAGAGTAAATACTATTAATATGACTTATCACTGCTAACATTAGCACTAATCATATAGCTTAAACTAATGTTTGTTAGGTTTTGCCACCATAAACTTAACTATTTCTTGTCCCTTTCTCATTTATTCTTTGAAAGGAAGTCACTGTACATGGCCAACACTTAATAATAGGAGTTATGAGCCCCTCTTTAAAGGTGAAATATCAACCTGTATTATCTATACTTTTCTAAGAGATTTATTAAACCATTTATTTATATCAGTATGGACTCATTGTTTTTTTGATACTTTGCATTATGATTCCATACTACCTTATTAGCTTTGTTGCTAAATTATTGAAGCTTTGTCAAATGGGAGCGATTTCAGTTGATTTCTGTATTCCTTTGACATACTTCTATTATCCCTGATTTTCTTTTTCTGCTTTTTCATCAGTATTTTCATCCCATCTGGCAATATGAGATGTTTTGCGCTCATTTTGTATATTTTCCCTCCCAATCTTAGTCAGTTATCTAATAAGCCATTGTTTCTTTTATTGGCAAATTCTGTTGGAAACCAACATTTGTGAGCTAGGTGTGCTTGTTGCTTCTGGGATGCAACTAGGTTCTACTAGCTGACACAGCAAAAAATGTGTATGAGTATACAGAGTTCTAAACATTTCCATGTGTAAGTAACTGTATCTATAGTAAATGGAACATATGTTTATACTGATGTCTCAAACTCTAATCCATTACCTCATGGGTATTTCTTGCTTCCTCCCCTTGTTTATTCATAAATTCCCAGTCTAAAAATGAGAAACCTGGTTCTAAAAATATGCCATCAGTTTATTTAAATGTTCAGTTAAAGTATAAGTGTATCATAGTTTCAGAATGGTTAACATGTAGCCTCATACCATCATGGGAATGACTTAATACTGCTGTACATACAGTGTTAAGTATAGTTTCTTTTGCCTTTACTCTTATAAACCCCACTTATTTCCAAAATTACTCATTAGTCCATTATTCTCCCACCTTTCAGTGAGGTTGTTTTATACATTTGTAACATAGTTAGATTATTTGTCACATTTGTATCCACTCAGGAAATCTCTGTTCTTCTACATGCATTTTTAAAACTTGTATATAATGAGGTTTAATTTTTGTTCTATAAAGTTCCATAGATTTTGACAAATGCTTAATTTCTTATATTCACCATTACAGTGTAATACAGAATAGCATCAATGCCCTAAAATATTTCCTGTGCTTCATCTATCAATTCTTATCACTCAGGTTTCTGGCAATCACTGATTTGTTTACCATCTCTGTAGGTTTACAGAATGACATATAATTAGAATCATACAGTATTCATCTTTATCAGTTTAGCTTTTTTTTCACTAGCAATAAGGATCTAAGATTTTTCTGTGTATTTTTATTATTTGATATATTATTTTATCATTGAATAACATTTCATTGTACAGACACACTGCAATTTGTTTATTCCCTGATTGAAGCATATTTTCATTGCTTCCATTTATTGGCAATTATTAATAAAGATGCTAAAATTATTCACATGGAAGTTTTTTTGTATTGACTTAAGTTTTCAAATCAGTGTACAAATTCAGGAATTAGTGTATCATATGGTAAGATTGTTTCATTTTTGTAATAAACTGCTAAACTCTCTTCCCAGTCTTCATTCTTACCAGCAGCTGAGAAGAGTGTCTGTTGCTCTATATGCTCAGTATGCATTGTCAGTTTCTGTTTTGATTTGTTTTCCATTTTAGCCATGAAAATGTGTGTAGTTTAACTCATTGTTGTTTTAATATTCAATTACTTAAAGTCAAATAATTTTAGTATTTTTACATATTCTTATTTGTCATCTGTATGTATTTTTTAGTGAGGTGTCTGTTCAGATAATTGCTTTTTAAAAAATATTTGTTTTGTTTTTATTGTTGAATTTTAAGAGTATTTGTATAGTTTGGATATCAGTCTTCTATCAGATACACATTTTGCAAATATTTTCTGCCAGTCGTGATTAATATTTTTAGTCCATTCAAATGACTTTGAGAGAGAAAGTTATTAATGTAATTAAGTTAAACTTAATTTTAATACAGTCTAACTTTTTTTTCTTTAATGGACATTGTTTTGGTGTTGTATATGAAAATTTATTACCAAATCCAAGTTCATGTAGTTTTTTGGTTATCTTCAGAAGTTTCATATCATTGTGTTTAGCATTTAGGTCTATGATTACTTTTGAGTAATGTTTTGTGTAATATGTAATGTCTTTGTTAAATGTATGTCAAATTTCTTGCACAATTGGTATGGTTCTAGCATTTGGGGTTGAAAAAACTATGATTTATTGTTTTCCCTTTGATATATTGTCAAATATCAGTTGACTATCTTTGTAGTCAACTTTTTTTTTGTAGTCAATCTATGTTCGAGTAGTCAAAATGCATGAGTATTTTGGTTTGGGGATGTGATTATAAATAATATTTTAAATTAAAAATTCTAGTTGTTCACAGCTACTATGCAGGACAATGACTGAAATTTATATATTAACCTTGTATCCTGTAACTTTGAATAACTTATTTGTTCTAGGAGTTTCTAATTGTACTAGTTAGGAATTTGATTATAATATTTAATAGAGCTTGTGAGAGAAGACATCCTTATTTTTTCAATAGTGTGGAGAATATGATCAGTGTCTTTACTTTAAGTTTACTGGCAGCTGAAGAGTTTCTTTATAGATTTCTTTTTAAATAAAACTGAGGGAGAGATCCAAGATGGCCAATTAACAACAGCTCAGGATTGTAGCTCCCAGTGAAAGCACAGAGAGCGAGTGGACGCCGCAATTTCAGACGAATTTCTGTGGCCCACAAACTGGGAGATTCCCAGCGGAGGAGCCACACG